>JALMQS010000030.1:29946946-29967719 GCA_024734495.1 Forficula auricularia | reverse complement strand
TCAACGTTTAAAAAGAGTTTACCAACCGACATACAACTGGCCCTAAGTAACAAAAAAAATGTAAGGTTTTTGTTTCAAAATGCGCAGAAAATTCAAGCTCACCTTCCTAGAGATAGGTTGTAATTTTGAAGGTACTTTAGAATTTTATATTTAGTAAAAAATACCTTAAGGCAGTATAGCCAGTACATGAATTAATTTATTGTAAATTTTTAAAATTAACTAATTCCATGTAAAATCGAAAGGTCAGTAATAAAGATCTTGAAATTAAATTGTCTTCAGTTTCATGACAGTCAGCATTAAAGATTTCGGTGCGTGCTTTTGAAATAAGAATTTCATTTTTTTATTTGTTAATTTTTATTTTAGTTTTATCACCTGGTTTCACGCTTTACTAACGATATATTATGTTTGTTTTTTTTAATTCTTTTTAAAACAGAAATTAGAATTCTTGTAAATATTAATATTTTTAAATAAAACGCATCCTATTGTATAAATAAAATATGTACCTAAATATAAATATTAAGTAAAGAGATGTGTGTATATTGCCTAAATATACAAATAAATTATTTGCTTTTTGTTATCTATATTTTACTTTTTTATTTAAATCATTCCATTTATATTACTCCGTAGACTTCGCTTTTCTTTCAAATGCCTTTAAAATTGAAATCACCCAATAAGTTTTTTGGTTTTAAAAATGTTTGAAACGTGGAAAAAAATCATTTTCAACCATGATTTTTTTCTCTGCGCTTCTGAATAATTCCGATAGGTACGATAACTCAAAAATGGAAAGTCGTAGAAAGTTCGTTCTCGCGCCAAAATGTTTGTGTTTCCAAAGCCAAGAACTTTCTGCATAATCAATTTCCGGTCAAACAAATTCCTTTATCTTCTAGAATAAAACCTCTAGAAATCGAATTCACATGTCTTTATACTGAAAAACATTTACGTTTCAAAAAAATAAAAGCAAATAATTAAAATTTTCAATCACGGTAAGTACACTTGAACATATTATTAATTAATTAATTCCTATCTTTTTAAATCGAAAATATCTGGAAACCAAAGTCACGAGGCTTTCCTTTGAAAAACCGATCTTAATCCAAAAAAATAGAATTTTTCTATGTTGCGTGAACGTAAAAAAGTATATTATTAATCAGGATTTAATTTATTTAGGTTATTTAAACCATAAAACAAGCATAAAACACTAGAGTGTGTTTATTTTAAAAATTTTAACTAATAAAAAAAATTAAAAAATATCGTGATTTATGCAATTTTTCATAAGTTTCAAGTTCGTAGCGCGAGCGGAAGATAATGAGGTAGTTGTTTCATATGGGTTTTTTTTAAAGATTTTTTTCGAAATTTAGACTGATTATTATTTAAATACTTATGCATCGACTGGTGGCAAAACGAAATTTATGAACAATATAGTTTCGGAGATATTAAATTTCAAAGATTTTTTCAGACTCTTATACATTGCACTATACGGATATCGGAAAGTTTACATACATATTTAATTATAATTAAGAAACTCTTCTTACCATTGTTATAAAAAACTAAACCAACATTAAACAATAACTAATACATTTTTTAAGAAAATTTTAATTCATAGTTACAACACAGTTTCTGAGATAATAATGAATAAATAATGAAAAATTTACACTAAAAACAAGCTGGCGACAAGGCATTTATTTAACCTAAAAATTGGGTTAACTTTAGTAATTTTTTTGACATATTTTCACTTCAGCCATTGTCGCAACAGCTTTCAATCGCTTATTAAGAACTTTTTGCTTTATAAATCTCCCTTTATTATGTACTTTATCTGAAATTTCTATGATACAATATATACAAGCTCTGACAGTGTTGCCAGATTTGTCAAACGACCACGGGATTGGCGGTAGTATAGTGGTACATAAACAACAAAAAGTTTTGGGCTTATGAATCTTTATTGTCTATTCTATATACTCTAGCATTAGCTTTGTGCTAGTATTGTCGCAAAACAACTACTTTAAAAATATTTTTTCGGCTTGAATACACTACTCGCCCCCCCCCCCTCATTAATATCGCAAAGGGTGCGGGGGCGTTATTTACGTCCCTCTGGGAATTTCTCTAAATTACATTTCCTGTGATCCTTCTACGAGTTTTGAACCGAATGTAAATATTGATTTAAAATTAGCGCTTTTATAATTTCTATAATTTTTTTGGCTATTTTGATTTGTCTTTTTACCCATCAAAAGAAAACTATATTAACTCTAAATTACTAATAATATATATACAATAATAACATAAATGAGATTGTAATTTTTTGTAAAAAGATTTAATAATAGATTTTAATTATTATTCTTTCTTGGATTGAAAATTCAACGAATTATATAATTTTAATCTAATCGGGGTTAAAGTTGAGAATTAATAAGGATTTTATTACATAATTAATGTTTTTTATATTAGTTCATTTAGAATGTAAAAGTTTACTAGGTATTATTGGAAATTTTACTTTGAGCATTATCTGTTAGAAAATCTGAAAAAATGGTAAGTAATTCCAGTCGAACCTCGAAAATTACAAAGTCATCGAAAAGTATTTTTCTATTGATTAAAGAACAAATTAAAAAATAATCAATTTATATAGGACCTTCGATATGTAGAGTGTAAAGAAATTAAGGCCTGACTTGCTTTTTTTTCATTTGTACTTATGAAATTTATTCAGACACATTACTATCTAAATTAAATCTTAAAAAAGTACAAGCATAATAATCTACTTAAAAAACTAGTGTTTTCATTTAAACAAATATGACAATCCATATTGTTTTCAATGGCTAATAAAACATTAGGGAGCTTTTTTGCTTGAGAAATATTTTTATTCCTCCTTCCTTGACTGTAATCAGTTGTTTTTTTACAAAATTATTTTCTTCTCGTCTTTAGAAGTCTTAAGAATTTATATCAACTAATTCAACATTTGCCCAAATACAGCAACTTCAACATTAAATCATTGAATGATTTAAAAACTGAGAATAGTGTTCCAATCCCCTTTAAAGCTGATTTAGTTGTTCAAGTCATCATCCTCATCCAATAGATGAAGGGACATTATCTACTGAATTCCAAAATAATTCCAAAAACGTGTACACCTAATTCCAATTGCGGTTCACCCCTCGGTCAGCAGCCTCAGGATACACTCCTCGATAAAACGAAAATTTGGGGTTTATATAAGAAAACCCCTTATTTATTTTCAGCTATGTTAAAGAGAAATTTGATATACAAAAGTGATGAATAACTTAGAAAATTGAGGTTTTTGCCCCAGAAAGCAATGTGACTTTGATTTCTAGTGGTTCGGCTGTATATATATATAAATAGATTATTATATAATTATCTTTTATTAACTTGTTGACATTTCTTTTTTAGCTAAAATCGATTCAATTTCCTTTAACCTGCAAATTTTTCCAAAAAATTTGTATAAGAACTATGTCGGATTCCACCAGTGATGTTTTATTTGAAGTAAAACAAAAAACTGCTTTTGCTACACTGAATAGACCTAAAGCTCTCAACGCTCTTAATCTTTCAATGATAAATAAACTTTACCCTCAGTTGAAGGAATGGGAAACAGACTCGAATATTAATCAAGTAATTATCAAAGGAAGTGGAGGAAAGGCCTTCTGTGCTGGAGGGGATGTCAAATATTTATCTGAAGAAGGACTCAAAGGAAATCACGTTGGCATGGAGTTCTTTCGAAATGAATATTCTATGAATTATCTCATAGGAATTTATAGGAAGCCTTATATTGCATTTTTGGATGGTATTACCATGGGTGGTGGAGTAGGTTTAAGCGTTCATGGAAAGTATCGAGTGGCAACGGAAAAAACGCTTTTTGCCATGCCCGAAACTGCTATTGGACTTTTCCCGGATGTTGGAGGAACTCATTTTCTACCCCGACTATCCAATCGGCTTGGATTTTATCTTGCTCTCACAGGAGAACGATTAAAAGGAGAGGATGTTTTCCAAGCTGGGATTGCAACCCATTTTATTCCAAGTGAAAAACTTAGTGATTTAGAACAAGCTTTAATAAATTCAGATAAGCCTGAAGAAATATTGAAAAAATTTCATCAATCACCAACAAAATCATTTAGCCTTAATCCTATCTTAGACAAAATTGCAAAATGTTTTGCACCAGATTCATTAGGAGAAATTATTGTTAATTTAAAAAATGACAATAGTGATTGGGCCCTTAAAACTCTAGAAAGCTTAAACAAAATGTCCCCATTAAGTGTCGCTCTTTCATTTGAAGCTCTTGTAAGAGGTTCTCAAAAAGATCTGCATGATTGTTTAAAGGTAAGTGAAAGTAAAGTAGAATTATAAAGATATTTTACCAAGATTTAATTTATTTATAAGATATTTAACTCAAAGAGAGCGTCTTCTACTTGAAACATAATAGGTATACTAGTATATCGTATTTATATATGTAAATATTTTAACAATTTGTGTCTCATTTGCCTTCTTTTCAGTTCAATAAATATTTCATACGATTATTCAATAGCTGTTTTTTAGATAAGTTTTTTTTTTTTTTGTAATGATCTTGATACAATAAGTTGCACCAAAAAGGTAGAACCTAAGATAAAGCCTTAGAAACTATTGTCTCAAATAAATAAATTATTTACACACACACACATATATATATATATATATATATATATATACATTTATTTACATCACGCAGAGGACGCACTCTTTGATAATTCCTTAAGAAAGTTGTTTCAATTTTTGCTTTAACTTACCTGTGACTCGAAGTATAAATTTTATCCAAATTCTGTGATAGGGGCTGTTTTTAAAAATTGGCTATAAACTCAAAAAGGTCCAGTAGATCGAAAATACCGAATATGTAGATACTTTTTTTTTTTTAATCAACACTGTTAAATAACACTTAAAAATGAAAAGGTTTTTGAAAAATCAGCAAATTTGAATTTTTTTTCTTCAAAATTATTAGATAAGTGTCTCTTTATAAAATTTGCATTTTAGAAAAAAATCATTTTTTATTATTATTCAATTTTTATGTTAGTTTGTTATAAAACGAAAGGTAAGATATAGATAGTGCACAGTAGTTTAATTTAAACATTTACCTTCGTATGTAATTAATAATGTAGGAATAATTAAGCTGAAAATACTATGCGCAATTTTGTTTTTATTTTGGCAAAATAAAATTAGTTATTTGCTACAAGGATAAACAAAATTTTCCTTGTGAAAATTTGATTGCTTAGAGTAGCTTATTAATTTGCCAAACTTGAGGGACTTAGCATTCAGTCTCTTTACAAAATGGTTCTTTAGTACAAATCTATTTTTTGAAGCATGGTTGTGAAAAAATTGAAAAATATCCATTCTTTAAAATGATCGCAATTATAATTTCTAATTTAAAATTAGTAAAAAGAAAACAATTCGATCAATTTTTAAAATAATATTTATTTTGTTCATGACGCAAAGTAGATTCATATAAAAAAAATTTATTGGCAAAGACTTTTTATTTAATCTGAAAATTCATCTAGGAGAAAAAAATTAACAAGTGAGTCTTTATCAATAACATTTTTTTATAAAATATATTAAATATGAATTTAATTTTTACGAAAACATGAGATATTAAAATAAGATAAATCTTTTCTTATTTTCAGATGGAATACCGAATAGCTTGCCATGCTTGTGAAAATGGAGAATTTTATGAAGGGGTTCGTGCTCTTCTAATTGACAAAGATCATTCCCCTAAATGGAGATATAAATCAATTTCCCAAGTGCCTAGAGAATTTGTTTTTCTTCATTTTGAGCCCCTTTCAGCTGGAGGAGAATTATTATTAAATTCTAAGATGTAAAAGTAATTTTATTTTTTATAAAATCATTTATTAAGGAAAAAATAAGTTATTTCTTATCCTAAAACATCTTCTTCTATATATATATATATATATAAATGAAGATGTATGTATATATTATACATTTTTATATATATAAATAATAAAATATCAACATAAAATAAATTAAAATTTTTTAACTATAACATTTAAATTGTATAAGAATAACATAATATTTGGAATATCTTAAAAATTTGAGTCCTATTTAAAATTTCTAGCACCAGTCATTCTTTTTCTATGTATATGTTTATAGAATAAGACCACTTGATTATTTGATTAACTAGGAATGTTTAAAAAAGCTCTTTACAATAATTACATATCTAATGACTTATTGTCAGAGGTTTTCAGTCGCTACAAGGCAGAAAATAATAACCAAACTCTATGGAATGAAAACAAAAGGAATTTTCATGAAAATGGATTTGAGCGCCTACCTCCCCTGACAACTTCAAAAGGAAACGGTTCTAAAGGTGTACCTCGAGAACCTTCTTCTTCAGAAGAAAAATCCTGAAAACTCATATTACTAAATCCACCGCTAACGTTTGCTACTAAATTAGTAGAAGTTGTTACTTTTGTTGACTGACGAAGCTTTTTTTTTCTTTTAAGCTCATGAATGAGTTGATATTTGCCCTTTCGTGGAGGAGGGAAATTAGGTTCGAAGGAGGATCGATCAGCTGCATTTGGTGGAGGGTGTGTGAGAGGTTGGGCAGGCATAACTGAAGTTGTTTGGCCAGGTCCTAAAGGCAAAGATGTAGGTCTGGAAAATGGTGCTGAACCAAATGGGTCTTTAAATGCATTGCGTGAGAATGTAAATGGTGCAAGAGCAAAAACATCTGGAAGTGTAGGTGAAGCTGCAGTAGTAGAATTCGAGGAAGCTGAATGGGTGCTAATAAGAGTGGGTCCGTCTTCTTCACGGTCAAGCTCATCATCGGCGAGAAGAGGATGTGCTCCATATTGATGTCCGACTATAGGATCTTTATTCTGGGTTATATTAATATTTTCTGAATCCATTGTTCCTTCTTCATCGGCTGATGCTCCCCTCAAGTCCGATGCTGAGCCAATTGAATCTCCCGTTGGACTTTCTCGGACATCGCCAATTCCGCTAGTTATCGAAGCTAGAAATTATTATTTTCTATTATTGTCGAAGAAAACATTATAATTAAAAATATGTAAATATAAATTTTAATCATTTAAATAATTATATTTTCAGCAGTTTTTAATATTTCTTCAGATACCGATTACATTATTTAAAAAAAAAGTAACAAATAATTTAAATAAAAAGTTGGATTCATTAAAAAGATATGTCATAAAAACTAACTTAATCATTTGGTGAAGTTTAAATAGTATAAGCTAAAAGTAATAAATTTTATAAAGCAATGAAACTGAATATTTAATCTTAATTTGAAATTTCTAATGGCGAAAAACACGATAATAGGCCTGACAACCTCTTAGAGATAAAAAGAATTAATAATTACATGCAAATTAATAGCGAATTCACTCCTCTTGATATCATAGGCAGAAAGTTCTCGGGGATACAAACTCTATTCTCCCATATGAATAATACTTTTACTTCCCTTTAACTAGGGCCTCTGATTTTTATCAATAAAATAAATCTTAAGAAATATACAAAATAAATTCCACTAATATGTAAATAGTGCCCTTGGTAAAGAAACCGACACATTTTATTTTCCTTACTTTATATTTAATATTTATGACTATTAAAAAAAAATGATTTTTAATGATTATCAAGATTAAAATTTTAATTGATTTTATATGTATTTACACAATGAAAATTCTAATTGATTTTATATTTACACAATGAATAGTCTAATCTTAAAAAAAGAAGAAGTCCAAATCAAATTAATTTTAGATATAAAGATAATATAGGAAATATAAGATATTTCATAAATCAAACTTAGGGAACGCGGTGTTGGTTTATAATTAAACATTATACAAATTAGATTAGGTTGGAGTTGGTGGTATTCCGCTTTGTGAAACACCACCAACTTCAACCTAATATAATTTGATATTTCATAAGACCAAATTCATTTCTATTTAATTCTTCTGAGGTATATAATTCTCGACACGATGACAGTTAAATTTTTAATATAATAATTATTTACAGAAGGGGAAAAAATAATTTTATAAAAAGAAAAATATATATATATATAATATCTAACTATAAAGATAAAAAATTCCTATTAATCAAATAAATAACTTAATTATTAATAGATTAAAAACAAATTACTAAGGACATTTAATTTATTTTAACTAACTATACACAATTTTTATTCAACTCTAATCATATGATAAAAAAAATTTTAACAGGAACATTTGATCCCTATTGCAGACTCAAGAGAATTATAAACTTGGATTACCACATGAAAACGGTATTAATACACTCACGAGCAAAGAAATGGAGTCACCTCCCTTGCGAGTTATTAAATGTAATTTTCATTGTCAAATATAATAATAATAATATAATATATTTCCATTAGGTTTTCATTCTACATTTATTTTATGCCTCCTCTACACTATGAGCCAATTCAAGCCAATGCCAATGTGTAGAGGGGGGTTGGCTTGTATTGGTCATTGGTTGACGCTGGCGATGAGATTGGCGATGGTTGGCCTTAAGAGTGGTTTTTTTGATATATCAAAGAGGGTCAATGATACGTAACGAAAGTGCGGAGTGCCCAGGTGTCGTTTCCACAAGGCTATAGACATTGGCCCAACTCTTGGACCACTGTGTGGGGGCACCGTCAAATTAATTCGTTTTACTGGTGGCCAACATGGCCAACATGTTTGGCCCACGTTGGGACATAGTGTAGAGGGGCCATTAAATGCTGAAAAATGAAACTTGTAGAAAAAATATTTAAATTTCTAATAAATTACAAAGAAACATACAAATTATCATTGAATTATTGAAAAGAGAGTGATTCCATTTCTTTGCTCGTGAGTGTATAAGAGTTAGAAAACCAGGAAGATTAATTTAAAATTCATTGAACAAAATAGACAATAATGGGAATTTGGAAGACAATTTAAATCTTTAGAGAAAAATAATGCATAACATTCAGAATCAACGACCTACAACTGATGCAGATTCAACCAAATCAGTAAAATGGCACACATATATACAAATCCTGTCTGAAGAATCAATCGTCTAAAATGATATTAGAAAGTAGAGTATTATTTCCAGCTAAGATCGAGACATAGAAAGGTATTCTTTAAGTTGTCCTAGTTATTAAGTTTCAATAAAAAGCGCCTAGGTGCGATTGGGCTAAATTTATGAGTATTAACCAATTCTTATTTAAACCTAATTCAAGAATTTGTAGCTGAATGAAGATCAATTATTGCGTAGGTATACAAAATTTATATTAAGAATAAAATAAAAATATGAAAAATATTTAATTTTTTATATTTTCTAAATATAAAATTTAGAATAAAAATTGCCCTCTAAATTTCCAAAATCTTGAGATATCAAAATCATTCTTATTTGTTATTCATAAAGAGAATAAACAAAGTGGGGTATGTTTTTTTACAATTTTAAGTCAAGAAGTTTCAATTTCCTGATAGATACAAAAATGGGTTCTTTGGGCCCCAGAATCCTCATTTTAAAGTGAATTGAATTAAGATAATTTTTTAGTCTAATCTATTTAATGAGATCTTTACAAGAATATCCCAGGCAAATGATAAGAAAAAAATGTAATTTCTATCCCACAAAAAATTCGACCCTCATTTGGTTAAAATTTTAATACAATTTTTCATATTTGGGAAAATGATCACATATAACTTTCATTCTAAGTTTGTTTCTTATTTAGTTTACGATAGACAGACATTGAGCTGATACTAATTCCTATTTTATTACTTTTTTTAACGACCCTAAAAAGAAGTCTACTTAAATGTTTGCTGAATTTTGGTCTTAAGTTTGTCTAATATCTCGGATTTTAGACATCTAAACACAACAAACAATTTATTAATTAATACCAGACTCGTCTTTCACTAGCTTTCAATCCCCAATTTAAAATTTTTGAAACAATAACTTTTTGAATATTCACTTAAATATTTTAAATTGTTTCAATTTCCTTTTAAAAAGATAATTTTTTAAAAAATAATCGACTAACACATTTTATTTTATTATATTATACGTATATAACGTATAACCTCTGATTTTCACGATCCATATAGCGAATACCTTCTGTTGATCTTACGACTACAGCACTGGTTACGACAATCTAATAACAAAATGTGGGACAACACACAAAGAACAAATAAAAAACATGATATATACAAATATATACTCACCACAGATATAACTTAACACTTTAAAATCTTATGTATTTTTTAATTCAATAATATTTATTTTTTAGTATAGATAATAATACATTTACGGCTTATATGTTTAAGTTTTGTAGATCCAAACTAATGAAAAAGTAATTTATTTCAACAGTTCTTTATTTTCATTGTTGTTTTGTTACCTAAATCAGGTGTAATGTGCGATGATCATCCCTAAATTTTTTTTTTATAAAAATACATTACATTATTTATCTATTAAATCATTAGTGCTACTATAAAACAAAGTCTTGCCGAATTTCCTTCACTAACCACACCTAAAAACTCAATTGTGCAGTAGACCTTTAAATTGATAGAGATGTCAAACCAATACACTTTAAACTTTTTCGTCGCTTGCTAGTTCAATTATCTCGGAATCCTTCTGCCTTCAAAATCCAGCTCGTCCAAACTTTGAATATTCCTAAAGTTCTATTATTATCTTTGCTATAGTATTAGTCAATCTTAATCTTGACTTAATATTTCTTTATTTCTTCATACATACCCGATTTGGGTTTTAGAAGGTACTATTAATAGTAGTTAACGTATATACAAATTATCTTTTATATTTAAAGAAAAATAATTCTATTGTAATTTGCCATAAAAAATTAATTATTAATAAATAATTAAATAGCTTTGTAGAAATCTGAGGAAGTATTATTAAAAAAGTTAAAAAAAAAATTCTATCTTTCGAAACATTTAAGCGAATTTTGAATGAAGTTCGAGATTTTTTTTAAACAAATTGTACAAACCTTCTGGGTTTAAGCCACCTTCGTCTGAAGATCCATCTTCGAGCGTGTAAAGTTTCTCATATTTAGTACGATCTTCAGAAGGGGCTCTTGTGAAGGATTGAATTCTCGGCTCGGAAGCTACCCAGCAGCCTACGCCTACTGCGCCTACAGCAGATGTCAGACCCGCAGTAGCTGCCAATCCTGCAAACCATCGGGAGGAACGGGATCCGGTTAAGGGGTAGGCTCGAAAGGCCAGTGAAGGGACTCGGAGAAGGCCAGATAGTCAGTGCCAAAGTATAGAGAAGTTAAGACAAGATTTGAGTAAGGTCAGAGCGAATTTATTCTGCTGTTTAATGTTTACAATCGTTTTCTTATTTAATTTTAACAACAGGTGGGTGATTACAGAGGCCACTAGGCAATCAACAGAGTATCAAACCTAAACTAGCACAGCCAATCCAAGAAAGAGAGAAGATGAATGAATGTAAAAAGAGAAAGAGAGAGCAAGTCGAGGTTGAGGGCCTGACTCAAACCTTGCCTAGTCAGTACAGTAATTATACTGGAACAGTAGTCTACAGTAGTTGAGATGCTAGTGCATTTGTGGAGAAGCGAGCGAGTTGATTGAGTTGAAGATGAGTCGTGACGAGTTCAAGTTGAGTCGGGTTGGTTAGCCAAGCCAGGGAGAGGCGGTTCTGTGAACAACAACTGGGCTAATAAAAGGAGTTTTCTAACTCGCTGCGTGCTTTCTGAGTAGGACTAAGTAGTACATTGGCATGACCTTCTCAAACAATCAGCACTCGCAATCAATGCAATAAAGATCAATTACAAAAGTTATAATATTATTAAATCAAGAAAAGTTAATTATATTAATGCGCAATATTTATTTAATTTAAAAAAATATTTTACATATTAAAACCTAATTTAATATTTGAAATGAATAAATCATTCTTAATTAAAATCAATTGGTATAAATTAAGATTTGGTTGATTGAAGATTTGATTGAATTGCTTAAGTAGAGCATGCCCACATTTAGGGAAGCTAAATAACTGTCGGGCCCTCAAGAAAGTATGATACTATGCCGGCGTTGCCTGGCGTCGCAGAGAGGTTCGAGAAGGTGGAGGAGGAAGTCGTGGTCTTTGTGAAGGTGCTGAATGCCCAAGAAAGCGACGATCGCGCGACTCACCTGCTAGTGAGGACTCTGCGCCAAGCGACGCTTGTCTCGCCATCGCTGCTTTCGCTGCTTTACCTGCCCCTAAAAATAAAGAAATTGTTTGGTTTTCAACAATAATTAATTTTATTTGCAGTAGACGACCCCCCAAAATGCTCTAAGATCCCGCACATGCGCTGTGGAAATTTGATAGTTCTTGGTAAAAAAAATTAATGGTGAAAATCACGATAGGCATGACATCTCTTCGAAATTTTGAGAATTAATAATTACATGTAAAATCTAGCGAATTCACATCTCTTGACCGCTATCCCAGGTAACACACAATATCCCCAGAATATTCTAAGAAGTTATTTAAAGGACATATATATTCCAATTATCTCCAGGAGATCCACAGAATATTTGTATGGGATTTAATCTTCTGAGAATATTCTTTTCCGAATATTCCAAGAATGCGCAACTAGGAATATTCCTGAAATGGGAATTTAATGTCCTACACGAATATTTTAGTTCTAAGAAAATTTCCAGAATATCTACGAAGATTAAAAGATTATTCACATATTCCAATGTCCAGAGAAGATATTATCAGAATATTTATAGATTATTCTTGTGCTATCTGGGATTAGCATAAATTATTAAAATTGTTATCGGGAAATAAGGACTATATTTTTTATGCATATAATTTATATTTTATTGCCAACGTTTCATCAACTTTGTTGATTTCTTCAGGCCTCAAACAGTTATCTTCTTTACATATTTGTCATTTTTATAATTATTCTTTCTTAGTAAACATAGCAAGGCAAGTCATTAGCATCAATCAGATTGAAATTTTTTTTAAAACTTAAAAATATCTTTGAGTCCTGAAAAAGTCAACAAAGTTGATGAAACGTTGGCAATAAAATATAAATTATCTTCATAAAAAATAGTCCTTATTTCCCGATAACAACTTTAATAATTTAATCGATGGACATAACTAATCAAAATATTAGCATAAAGTTATCAGAGAAACAAAATCTATTCTCCTATAAGAATAATACAATCATTTGCACGTTAACTAGCACCTCTGTTTTTCTGTCAAAATGTTGAGAGTAAAACATTCTTTGTTTGATTTGGGTTGCGAATGTATGTGGATCTTAGCAAGGGCTAAAGAATGCGCATTTAATTGCAAATCGATTCAATAATTAAAAATGTTATATATAAATAAATAATCCAGAACATATCCACAGTAACGCATGTGCACAAGGGCGGATCCAGAAGGGGGGGGGGGGGGGGGGGGTCTATGGCCCCCCCCCCCTTGGACAATTCAATCACGACACACTTTCGAGATAAAAAAGTAGATCTTATACATCGGCCACACTTATATACATCCCCCCCCCCCCCCCCCCATAAAAAAATTCTGAGATCCGCTCTTGCATGTGCATGACTCAGAACACATCCTAAACAAGATTCCCAACATGTTTAAGGCATCTAGCGCTAAAAAAGGTATAGAATAAAGATAATAATCATTAATCAAATAAAAATACTAGATAATAAAATGTATTTTAAAAAAATTAAAAAACAAGCTTCTAAAAAGTACAAAATAATGTAATACTTAATCAAAAAGCGTGGGACGCAGAAGCATATAATTTTAATTAATTTCGACAAAGTGCCCCACGCTTTTTTGTTAAGTATTATATTATTTTGTACTTTTTAGAAGCATGTTTTTTAGTTTTTTTAAAATATATTTTATTTTTTTACTTTTTAGTCTTAATTATTTTTATAGAGAAAAGTTTGCGGAATTTAACAGAACAAAAGTCACATTGATAGATAGATACAAGTGAAGCTAATATAAAGAATGTAAAAGAGTTAAAATTTAATATGAGACTTGAAAGTAGACTTAAATTTATTTTTTGCATTAGCCCTTAATGTTTTTAGAATTGGTGATTTTTTATGTATTTTTATAATAATTTGGTGTTGGAAATATAATTGTATGGAAAGTCTAATCGAAATAGAATAAATGATTTACCAGGATGTGTAAATGGGGCAGCACCAAACGGGTCATCAACAGCTGCAATTGCTGCCGCTGCAGCAGCAGCTGATATTGGATCCATCACGAGGCTTTCACGACTTTTTACATTTCCTATACTGGATTGTGATCCTCGACGAATACGATCAAATTCAGCCCCAAAAAATTGATCTTCCGTCATTTGACTAAATGGTGTTGGATCTCCAAAAGGGTTCCAATCAGCAACATCACAAGATAAACTAATAAAATAATCAATAATAATATAAATAATCATTATATAAGGAGTGTGGTTTTGGTTCTTGGTGAAATATTACAACACTTTAGTAAGAAGTATTCAAGACGTGGTTTCACAAAATATAATAAAATAAGTTTTCCAAAAAAAAGCGGCCAAGTGCGATTGTGACTCGTATAGAGTTTTCCGTTTGTAACAAATAAATATATTAAAGAAAGTAGCGGATTCTTATTTAAACCCAATTTTTGACTGATTGAATATCAATTATTACGTAGTATTAATCAACAAATGCTTCTATTAGCAAAATATTATTTACTATTATAATTATTATTATTAAAGTAATAAAAAAAGTTAATTTATTTGAAATATTAATCTATTACATTTAGTAAATATTATATTCTTAAAATAAAATTGTCTTCAAATGGATTCGAGCCATGAACCGACCTTCTCTCTATTGATTAGGCTACGATCGCTTGGTATTATATTGGTATTTTAAAGATTGAGATTTAAGTAATTTTTTTTGTAAATATAAGAAAAAGGATTATAACAGTCAAAATAGTTGAGATATCAAAATCGTTCTTGTTTGTCTTTCATCAGAGAAAGAATTTATTGATGTTATGAGTTCAATGGTTTGGAAATTACGTTAAGTAGAAATATCATATATTTTGAGGCCCTCCAATGCCGTAATTTTAAAGTGAATTAGTTTTTAAAAAATTCAGCCCAATTCTGCTTAATAAGTTCTTTAATGGGATATCACATAAAAATATATTTTATTTTTGACCCCCCAAAAAATGAATACAAATAACTAGCATATTTCAAGTTTGTATCCAATTTAGATCATGAGCTGCTCTAGACAGACCGACAGACACTAATAATAGGGTTTAGTTTTTCGTTTGTTTGGAACTATAAAAGATGGTATTATTGCAAAATAAAATAAAATAAATTTTCAAAAAAAGAAAATTGGTAGGTGTTTTCAAAAAAACTTTTATTTTATTTTTGTGTAACCACACCTAGAATCTTTTATACTAAAAATAAGTAATAAATATATTTTTTGAACAAGTTACCTGCGCGCCGGATCCGAAACAGATGCAACCAAGCTGAGTTCCCCGTGGGAGGCACTTGCTCCTAGAGGTGGAGGGGGCTGAATTGGTAGAACCCCTCCAGGAGGGGACTCACTGGGGCTTCTTGAAGCTGAGGCTTCAGCGGCTGCTTGGGCTCGAGCTTCCTCATATGGTGCCAAGAATTGACTGGTTTCATTCGCAAAGACTCTGAAAGATAAATTTTATTTAATTAGCATACAGTAGTAAAATAATTTGATCAATTAATTCATTTTGTTACATTGAGTTTATTGTGTTATGAATTTATTAAAGGTATCAAAAAGTCTTAAATTAGGAATGTAACCAATTAGATTTTATTGTGATGACTAAAGACCGGATTCCCGTGCAATTGCATCTCCTTTTTGCTAACTTTATATTCACTGAAACCTAAACCGAAATTCGAATCACGAAAAGAAGGTTCTTTTAACACTAATTTTATTTTGCACGAAATTGCATTTTTGTAGCTATTTATTTTTGTCATAATTCATGAAAATATGTTTTAAATAATTATTAATTTTACTATGAATTTAATTAATTTTAATATTAGTTAAACTCTAAGTAAATATTAAATAAAGAAATCTAGTAGAAAACATTTTCATCGCTTTCAATCTTCTTCATTCGTCGAAGTTTCTAACTCCCGATGCCTGGAGAGTTTGCAGGAATTTTGACATTCATTATCCATTCAGTCCGAACAGGTGAGTATTTGTCAGTCTTTCTTGAACTATCTAGTAGAGTATTTCTTGAGCTACCGAAATTATTTGAAAAATTTAATGCAGTTAATTGAAAGTAATGGAAGGCTGCCCAGGGGTAGTGAGGAAAGAAAAAATTAACACATATCAAATAAGGTGCAATTCATTGAAATCCTTCCTCCTTTCCCTTCAATCCGACATTTCGAAGCTCCTTCAGGGTTTCAAGGGGTCAATGAAGGAAAAAACTAAAATGCTTCCTTCCTCTCTCCACAGCAGTGTTTAAAACTTTTTTCTTCCTTTTCTTAATTATATATATATATAAACACTGGTGTGGAGGAGAGGAAAGAAGCATTTTATTTGTTTCCTTCATTGACCCCTTGAAACCCTGAAGGAGGGAAGAATCCTCTGAAACGTCGGTTTGAAAGGAAAGGAGGAAGGATTCCAATGAATTACACCTTATTTGAAATGTGTTAATTTTATCTTTCCTCCCTACCCCTGGGCTGTCTTCCATTACTTTCAATTAAAAGTTCTACAAATCCGTCTCTCTCCAGAGAAAATTTCGTTGCAAATAAATTTAATGCAGTTTTTGAAAAAAAATTCTGGATATAAAATTTTTTTTAAATATAATGCAATTATAATTAGAAATGTCGATGTCGATATTTCCCCAAATATTTTAATTAAAAGAAGAATATTTTAAGTTCAAATAAACAATTCTCACTAACAAGTCCAGATGTACTAGAGTGAGTCTTTTTTCTATTGAAACATATTCTCGAAGAAAAGAGGTATAACTTATTGGAAAACTATTTAGAGATACATGATAGTCAATGAATTTTAACGAAAATTATTAATTTTTTGAATTATTAACTAATTATTGATGTTTGATTATTTCTTCAAGTTATTAAATTGTTTTTCTTTAATCGTTTACAAACTTAAAATTATTTATTTTTTGTCGTGATAACATTATATAAGCATGTCGAATTTAGATTATATAATGAATTTATTTTATTGTTTATTTATGACTAAAATTACTCTAATTTTGCTGTTTAATATGTTAATAAAAATGTTATTATGTTAACTAAGATTATTGCCTTTTTGTTTTGTATTTTGAGAATTTTATCGTAAGTTTTGGTTTTTATTGCAGGAAAATCCAGTCTTTAGTGATTACAATTGGAAAAAGATTTAATTTACTACTCAAAGAATTAATTGACAAGCGCCTAGGCTTAAGATTTTGTTTCTGTAGTAAATTATTACCCTTGATAAAGAAACCTGAATTATTCTATATGGTCTAACTCATGAACGATTTACCTTTTTGAAGATGATGAGGATTATCTTTAACAACAGATTTTCAAATAGAATTGTTAATGTGAAAGGTCAGAAAAGCATGTCTTAGAAAACTTTAAATATGTATCATATAAAATTTTAAATATTATAAATAATTTTTAAAAAGAAGAGTTTTTGTTCCAATAATATTAATGAATGATTTTTTACTAAACAAGTTTTATATACAAGTTTCATTTTACTTGTTAAAGGCCGAAGTATCTGAAACATTTCTTCGATGATGTCGACCAGAAGGAGGTGAATCGCCATTTCCGACGCCGGATGCCGTAAGTCCTTGCGAAGCTGCAGCATCAGGATGAGGTCTATGAGAAATGCGTTCTCGAAAGGGATCTGGAAATCCTGAGGTGGGAAATAGTGAATCAACATTTTCATGACTGCTATGTGCAACTCCAGTTAAACCCTTGTTGTGAGTTGTAATTTGAGTGGTAATTGTTAACGGAGGTGTTTCAGCAGAAGGCGCTCTTTGCTGTAAAGGGGGTGGTGTTGGTTTCGATTCTACAGAATCCTCTCGAAATGGATCCGGAAATCCAGAGGCTGGAAAAAGGGACTCCATCTTCTCAGAACTCTGGAAGAGCTGCTGTTGAGCTGCAGGCTGTTTCAACAATAAAATAAAGAAAAAAAAATGAAATAAACCCATAAAAAATAAATTAGCAGATTATTTAATTGGTATACCTTGGGACGTTGAGCAGGAGATGGGATAGGTAATACTCCAGGAGCAGCAACAGCTGTAACTTGTGCTTTAGGTCGTTGACGTGGTGTTACTGTTGTGCTTTCAACACATGGAATTACAGTCGCAGATACAATAGAGTTTGATTTGTTAGCCGCTGCGGCTGCTCCAGCTGCTGCTGCCGCTACAGCAGCGACACGTTTTGCTTCGGATTCTGTCACAGGCTGGGGTAGTTGTTCAATATTCGGTATTGGAACTTTCTAAAGAGAAAATAAAATTTATATGAATATTTAAATGAATTCATAATTATAAGAATAAATTGCCGGAAATAATAGCTTACGTGAAGATTTTGCACAGGACATTCTTTGCCAAGTAAGGTAAATGCAATATAAGATGCTTGGAAAATATCAGGACGTTGTGTTTGATCTGGTTCCAATAAATATCCTAAAAGAGAAAAATATGAATGTATATATATATATAAATTAAAACTAGAAAGAAAAAAAAACTTACTAATATATGAATGAAGTTTTGAAGAGTATTTGGAAGAATCTGGAATAGTAAAGTTGCCAGACTGTATAGCTAGTGCACTTTCTCCAAATGGAAGGGTAAAAAACGCAAGTTTATAGAGTAAACATCCTAATGCCCAAATATCTGATTTAGTTGTGATGGGCTGCCCGCTATATAAATCTACCATTTCAGGAGATCGATAAGATGGGGTTGTATACTGAAAAATAATATTAGGTTATATAAAAATATATATAAATTTTAAGTGTAACTATTTTAACCAAAGTACTTTTTTCAATTCTTCATCAATTGTAGCAACTCCATGCACGGTAGGTTTGAGAACTCGAGCAGTAGCTGAACCAAAATCGCATAAAACATAATGCCCAGCTTCAGAAACAAGAACATTTTCTACTTTTAAATCTCGGTGAATGATAGGAGTTTGACAATGATGCAATCTCGAAACCGCTTCACATACATCACACATAATACCAAGAATCTGAAAGTTTTAAATTTGCTTAAATAAAAATGGAAAAACAAAAATATGATTAACGTATATTAAATAATTAATAATTAAATAATCAGGGCATATTTTAGTAACATTGGCGCCCTGGGCACGATTTTTGAAGCGCCCATTCAAGGACTCGGAATTTGTGAGGAAGAGAAGGTGGTAATATTGAACCCATTAATTTTTTTAGAAAATTTCTGAGACTATCCAAGAAATTTATTTTAGACAGTTTCCCTATGTTAAAAGTGTCATCTTTACAGATCCTTGCGTAACCCAAAAGAGAAAGAGATCAAGTGGAGACGAAGATTTTTGTGCACTCAGGTCTTAAAGGAGTGAAGATTCTAAGAATTAGGAAAGAGGGAGGCATGGAGACAGAGACAGTTTAAGTCCCCTGAAATTATAGGGATTAACGTATTGACGAATGAATTGTTTCGGGACTTTTCCAAATTGATCGCGAAGAGTGTTGGAAGTCGGCGAATCACTTGCTAAGCGCAAAGTAAGCTTTGGGTGAATTATTGATGAACATCCCGTGATAATATCTATGAAATAGGGAAAGAGTGGAAAAGGTTCTTCGATGGACTTGCGAGTCGAGAGAGATGTTAAGGGTCGGGTTATCTTTTAGTTTGTTAGCTCGTTTTTGAGGGTGGCAAGAAAGTGGCGAGTTGGAGGCTAGTTGTTATTAAGATTTATTTTAAAAATAGTGGTTTTATTCATTGATTATACATAATAACAAAGAACTGCTACCCAATCCCTAAATCTCCCCTTATCTTCACGTTACAAGGGTCCACCACGGACTACAGAGGTTGTACCTTCTTGGTGCAACTTCTTCTTGTATCAGTATCATTATAAAAAAAAAAAAAAAAAGTTATAAATAAATAGATACATATTTTTTTTATTTAAATTAATAAGCATATAATGTTTTTAATTATTTTTCAGAGACCCACAAAAAAAATTTCGTAGCCTCCCAATTAATATGGTATAACTGTAGAATAAGTGATTTTTATAGAAATTTAAGTGAGAATGGCTGTTCTAGACGAAGAGAGTTCTGTTTTTATCGTAGGGTTTCTAAAATCTATATTGATAGTAATACTACATACAATTTTTGGTTATTATAGAAGTCTAATAAATGTTATTTTTTAGGCTTTTTTGTTGAAGCACCTATACATTATCTGGTGGGCTGTACTCTCAATCAATAGCCCTACTCAAGCGCCTGAACTGCAATTAATAATATATATAACAAATATTAAATACCTCAAATTCAGTGAGAGATGACTGATGCTGTAAGCGAGAATTCATTAAAGCCAACACATGGCTTTTACAATGAGCCATTAAGAGAAGCACTTCATAAACGCCATTACCTACATGACTAACACTTGAGTCAATGTAACCGACTATATTTTTATGACCTGAAACATTACTCTGAAAAAACAAAATATAATACAAGATTATTAAATTGTAGAAAGATTCAGAAATAAGAGAAATATGTTAGTCTTAATGTAATCATAAAATAAATATAAAAAATATGTGGCCATCGCATGTCTTTTCCATCCACCTTCTCCTCCCCTATACAGGGTGGTCCCGAATTCATGGTACAAACGTTAATGGTAGGTACAGGACATTGTAACAATGAGTTATTGTATAGGAATGTATAGT
>JALMQS010000030.1:29901404-29946428 GCA_024734495.1 Forficula auricularia | reverse complement strand
ACTGCTAATGTTTCATGACTGTTCACAGTGGCGTATACAAAAATTTTTCTGATGCATATATATATATATATATATATTATTTAAAGTATAAATGTAGATATAAATAAAGGAGACATATTTCCATTTTGAAATAAAGTAAGTGTTTCTTTTTTAGATTTATTATAAATTTACTATCAAATCGAAAATATATAGTTTTGATCATATATTTCAGGGGTTGTACCTATTGCCCATTTAATTTTTATATTGTCTTTTAAGAGTTTCATTTAAGAAATTTTTTATTTTTCTAATTTCTAAAGATCAACAGTTTAAATAAGTGGAATGTAAAATTATTTTATAAATATAGATAAGACCAAGTTAAATTATTTTCTTTTTAATTGTTTAATGAGTTGAATTTTCTGATTAAGCGTAGATAGAATGAAAAAATAATTTAAAGGTATGCTATGTTCGACTTAGAGTTAGTTATTGACTAAGAAAATTATTCGATTATCTGCCTATTATAATATTTGATAACAAGCTCCTTAAATAAAGAACGAAATGTTTTTATAGAAAGTTTTAATTGATTTTTTTTATTTACATTTGTGAGTTTTAAGTAAAGATTTTCAAAAATCATTCATCTGGACCTGAAGCAAATAAAAAATATTGTCTTATATTATTAAATGAGCAATTCTTGTGTATATATATATATAGGTATACTATATATACACAATCGGGTTCTCGAAAACGACTCGTTAAAATTTGGTGTACTTATCAAGTATAATGAGTTATTAGTTGTGTCAAATTTTAACTGATTGAAATAAAGGAAGGGGGTGTAAATTAGTCATGTCGCAAAATAAATATTTTAATCGTTCATATCTCGTCTTCGGTAAGTCGCAGAGCCTTGAAATTTGAAACTTAAGATATCTAGAGGCTACACGAAGTACCACAAGGTTTTAGCTAAAATAGAAGTACCGGAAGTTAATGTTTACGTACGTAAGAATGTACCTCCTGTGTTTCTCAACCATAAATCTCAGAGATACGAAATTCGATATAGGCTAATGAAGGGGTACAAGAAGTTTTTGGTTAAAATCAGAACACCGTAAGTGGACATTTACATGAAAGATTTTTCGTTTTTTTTTTCTCAAAAACGGCACTAACGATTTTTTTTTAAACTGGTGTACCTACTTATCATGAGTTATTAGTCGTGTTTAGATTTTAATCCGGTTGGAATAAAGGAAGGGGGTGTAAATTAGAGTGTCGTAAAATGAATATTTTAATCATTTAGGTAAGTCGCAGAGCCTTGAAATTTGAAACTTGGCTATTTAGAGGCAAAAAGATACTCAGAGTATCCTCGGTGCTCCAGGCACTTTTATTAAAAGAAAAGAGACGAAAGACAAAATTGACAGTAAATGTAAAAATAATAAATTTATATTTCGACTATTATATTCACTAACATTTTAAATAATTGTGATTGATTTTCGCCCAAATTATAAAACTTCTTCCATTTTGGAATCCTATTTGCAGAGAAGTGAAAGATACTGTGCGGCGTATCTGAGATAACAGTTCCGATTTGTATTGTGGTTGCCAGCTATTTTTAATTTTAAAATTAATTACTAATTTATTATTATAGCTCTATAATCTAATTGAAAAATAATTTTCAAAGAATTTTATATATTGTTTGGACAAATATTTATTTTATCCAATAATTTTAAAAAATGTTTTACCAAGTACCAACACCAAATTTAAAAAAAATATTTATTTGTTATAAATTATACGCCCCTTGAGAATTAAAATGCGAGTTGCGGATTTTGCTTTAGAATTATAAATAAAAATACCATCTTTAATATTTTTGAAATACTTACAGCTATTTGAATTTCCCTTTTAGCAACATTAAGGTCGTGTTCATTATTAACAAACATTCTCTTATGCATATCTTTGAGTTGAATTATTTCCTTTGGCAAGAAAAACAACTGCAAATCCTCCTATTAAAAAAGAAATTCAAAAATTATACATTATGAACATTTATATGTTTTATCTAAATAAAAATAATTATATAATTTAAATGTGAATTTGTTATTATGGCCTTAGTTAAACCATTTATAAGTTAAATTCTGAGTAACAGTAAAGTACAGGGGTTTGGCGAAGGATGGATAAGAAATAATATATTTATGCTTGATTATTATTTTAAATAAAAAGGAAACAATAATATAATTTTTTCTTCTCACAAAACAGATGCAAGTGATAAAACATGTGAATTTGTTATTATGGCCTCAGTTAAACCATTTATAAGTTGAATTCTGAGTAGCAGTAAAGCACAGGGATTTGGCGAAGGATGGACGAAGAAAAAATATATTTATGCTTGATGATTATTGTAAATAAAAAGGAAACAATAAGATAATTTTTCTTCTTCTTCATAAAACAGATGCAAGTGATAACATTAAAAAATCTCTCAAATTAAAACATTCGAATAGTAGTATATGGCCAAGAGGAACCGCGACCTAATATAGTGTACACATACTTTCACTTCCACTTTCATTTCCAACTAGAAGACAATAGATGAAGGGGCATTATCTAAAGAATTCCAAAAATAATTCCAAGGACGGTGTACACCTAATTCCAATCTCGGTTCACCCTCGTATATGGCTATTTGGTATTCATATCAGTTGAATCGGTCAATTCAAAACCACCTAAGTCACACAATCAGAACTTTTCAGGAATCAATAAAAACTGTGTAATTTATAAGTAAACGAATTTACAAGAAATTTTTTGAGCTGAATATAGTGTTTAGACGTAAAAGTTTGTAAATATCGAATAATCTTTATAAATAAATAATAAATTTAAACAGACTATGATTATGTTGTTTAGCAAGAAACAGGGTTAGGTGGTATTAAATTTGAACAAAATAATCATTATCAATCAACTGATTTAGGTCGTTTAAGCAATGGACGACGACTTCGTGGTACTGTTTGAAGAGGAAGGAATGTACTGAAGTACGGTTTTTACCAGATTATGGGTTTACCTTTAAGAAAGTGTTCGAGACAAAAAAACCATGGTTGGAAAAATCTTGACATATTGGTTTTTAAAATGACAGATTCAGTTATAGATTAGGATGAATGCTAATAATATGATGAAATAATCAAAAAATAATGAATACTTTAATTAGATAACGGTACTATGATGTTTATTTTATTTCAAATGAGGGAATTAAACCATGAGAACAGTTATCAGGTTCTCGTAAGGAGAAAGACTTAAGAAAACACAAAATCTTCTATGTCCTTATCAATTTTTTATTTTAAACTAGGAGACAGTTTCGGTTGACACTTTCACGCCATCATCAGTCCTCACTTTTTTCAATAGTAAATTGGTAACATTAATTTTACATTCTCTCTGCAACCCAATAAAATTTCAACACCAATTAAAAATGAGAGTACAAAACAATATTGGAAAGTAATTTTTCTTCCTTGCAATTCTTGCTTACCAATAACACAAAATTTTCATAACAATTGTTACATTTAATTATATCTCGGTATTATAATTGACGACGGATTAATGTTCAGGGATCATGCAAATTATATAATAAATAAAATAACAAAAAAGTAGGTGTACTCGGCAGAATATCTAAATGTCTTTCCTCTTATACGGTATCACTAGTATATAAAACTACTATCTACCACTTCATGTACTACCCTACAATATTATATATGTTCTGTAAAGCGGATATTGAGCGTCTACAGAGACTACAGAACAAAGCCATGAGGAATATATTAAAGTGCAATAAATTTTCAAAAGTCAAATCAATGCTTGATACATTGGAGTGGCTTGATGTTAAGAATGGTATAGAAATTCGGGTTATGGTATTTATTTATAAAATTAGGAATCAATTAGCACCTGAATATCTCATAGACATATTAAATTAAACGAATCCCATACATTCATACGGGACAAGACAGAGAAGTGATTTCTACTTGAGTAGAGTCAATAAAGCAAGTACAATGAATAATGTATTTTATAAGGGCTTAAGAGCATGCAATAACATACCCGAATATATAAAAAACTTAAGACCCTAGTTGCATTCAAGAGAGAGTTGCATTCTCAAGAGAGAGATGACACTATTACTTTTGTCACAACAAGAGTAAAAAAATCATCTCGTCAATTAGTATTTATAAACTGCATATTCCTTAATTTGTAAGGAGTTAGGTGTTGGTTCTAGGTAAAGCATTTTACTATATAATAAAACTTGAGCAAAGATGATAGAAATTTCACAAAAAAAGAAATAAAACAGTTTTTGACTCCTACGATGGGCTCACCCCCCCAAAGCATTGGAGATCAACATTTTTTTTTTTTTTTTTTTTTTTAATAACATATTTAAATTTTAAAATTGAAGAAAATAAAGTTCTATGTGGGCGTCTCTGACCCCCCCCCCCCCCCCCGCTTGGACAATTCGATCGCGACACACTTCCGAGATCAAAAGTAGATCTTATATACCGGCGACCCCCCCCCCCCCAAAAAAAAAAAAAAAGAGGTCTGGATCCGCGCCTGGCTCACCCCCGAAATATATCGAATTCAAAACTCAATTTTATTTTATTTCTTTTTTTGTGAAACTCACCTCGCATCTTGTTCAAGTTTTATTATTATATATTCCTTTGTTGTAAGGATGGATATGTAGGTATATGTTGTGTATTATTTATGTATTATTAAAAATATATATGTATATGTGTGTGTCCCATTATTTGTTTAATTGCATAGTGTAGAACTCCTTGGTCTTGTCTCGTATGTGTAATATATATATCTGTATATGTGTATATTTATTTATTGTCATGTATTGTGTATTATACATTTGTATGTTTATTATTATATGTTATATTTTAGAATTATCTCTATCCTTTGTATTTCTAAATTGAATGTATTATTTAAAAACAATTATATATATATATATATATATATATATATATTAGTTTATGAAATATAGCAGAAAATAGCTAATAAAGATGATTATTATTATTATATTCATATAATTCTCCCGTATTAAGTTTAGGACAGAAATACAATTTTTTTATTTTTCGATCAATATAATTTCTTTTAACTGTTCTCATGGTTTTAATTTCCTCATTTGAAATCAAATAAATGTATACTTTAGTTTTTAAAATTCTTATTACAAATAATACTTAGGCTTTTTAATTAATTTATAAAATAAGCAATCAAGACCTGATATAGTGAAATAGTGAAGTTAATTTTCTCATTAATATATCAAAGAATAATTAAAACATTAACGAGAATTGTTTTTGATCGCGCTTTTTAAACAAGATATATATCTCGTGACTACTGCTGGTTGAAGCTATTGGAGTCTGCTGAGTCTTAAGTGGACCAAGAGAGAATGAAAAAGATGTGATCCATTTGGCTATAATCCAGCATCATTTAGCGATTGGCCCACATGACACATTTTATATCAAACACTGATATGGATCACCAAATGAATTTGAAATCTGAGATGTTATATATTCAATCTCCCAGTCCAGAGCCCCCAATCTGTTAACACGTGTGTTAGGTGTTTGCCATTAATTAATCATAAGTTTCCTGTATTTGATTCGATCGCGAATCGAATGAAGAGGATTTTTGTCAAATATTAAGTATAAATAATATCCGAATTTATATATATTTCTAGATTGAAATAGTGAAGTTAGTTTTCTCATAATATATCTGTTCGTGAGAACACCTCCAAATAAGATAAGATCAGACTAGGTAAAAATATTTATTAATATTAAAGGAAAAACAAGGAAAACAAGGAATACATATAAATAAACAAAAACAAATAATTTATAAACTTCTTTGACTCTTCAACCAAAATGTTCTTCAAATTAACCACGACCGAACAATATCAAAGAATAATTAACACATTAACGAGAATTGTTTTGATCGCGCTTTTTTAAACAAGATATATATCGCGAGACTATTGCTGGTTGAAGCTATTGAAGTCTGCTGAGTCTTAGTTAGAAATATATAAATTCGGATATTATTTTCACTTAATATTTGACAAAAATCATCTGCATTCGATTCGCGATCGAATCAAATACAGGAAACTTATGATTAATTTCTTTTAACTGTTCTCATGGTTTTAATTGCCTCATTTGAAATCAAATAAATGTATACTTTAGTTTTTAAAATTCTTATTACAAATAATACTTAGGCTTTTTAATTAATTTATATAATAAGCAATCAAGACCTGATATAGTGAATTTTGACAGCCACAACCCTCGTTTAGATTGCGGGCTATTTGTAAAGACTTGGATTAGAGGCTGTTAACTTTATATTATGAATTATATTAATGACTAGAAGATCTTCTATATTAATTGTTTTTAATAAATAAAACAAAGCTGATATTTGAAAAAATATATATTTTTGCAAGTTTTAATAACAATTAATATAATTATTAAAAATATTAGATAAATTGTAATAAGCTCTATATAAAATTTGCTAATTTAAATTCATATTTTAATAGAAAAATATAATAAAATAATAAATACCTTCTGCAATAACATCTTCGATTGTTACAACGATGCGACCGATTGTAAATACTTTCCCTACAAAGCTATTTGTCTCTTTGGACGTATTGTCTATTTTTGTTTCAATTTTTGAAAAAAGTTTCTTCATTTTGACTAGAAGATATTATTAAATCTTAAAATAGTACAAGTTTGACAGTTCAAAAGAGATTGACTAATGGCATAGTTATTTTTCTATATTATTCCATTAATCAAATCATTAAGGGAAAATCGAATAAAAATACATTAAAAATGGCATGATTAGTATAATTTGGCTCATTTTTCACTAATAAAAAATATAAAACATGTGAGGTTAAAATAATAAATAAAAAATTTAATGGCCACTCTACACGTCAGTCCGGCGATGGTGCTTTCGATGTTTGTGTTCAATACAATCGATTTTCTTATTTTAATAATGCAAAAGTAGTCAAGAAAATTGTTGAAAATATTTTTTTGGATAAGATATCAAAAAGAGAGAGAAATAATGTAGAAAATGGTAACAGAGATATGTTAGTAATTTGGGTGTATTTTTTGAGCCGAACTTATGGGAACAGCTGAGCGCGGCCGCCTGATCGCTGCCGCTGGAACCAAACCAAAGCGAGGGCGCCACGGGCTCCTTTCGGCTCTTCCTGGCACAATTTTAAAACAATGCTTTGGAAAACCCATATCACCTAAGAATAGAGAAATTCGAATTTATTTTTAACCGACTTCAAAAAAATTAAATCCAACAAATAAAATAATAATAACTTAAAAATCAAATAAAATACACTAAAAGGTATAAAATAATTATCTTATTTAGTTACAACTAAACGACGAAATATTAACATGAAATCCGTTTTTGAAGTCGGTGCCAAACAAACTATATAAGCGAGCGTACTAAGTAAGATCCGTCGAGTGCGATTCATAAAATGTATATGTTTGGCACCGACTTCAAAAAGGGATTTCATGTTAATATTTCGTCATTTAGTTGTAACTAAATAAGATAATTAATTATTTTATACCTTTTAGTGTATTTTATTTTATTTTTAAGTTATTATTATTTTATTTGTTGCATTTAATTTTTTTGAAGTCGGTTTTATTTTTTTTATAAAAGTTTTTTTTATTTTTCTCCTTTATAAGTGATGTTATTAATAGTGACTTAATATAATACCTTCCATGCATCTCGTAAGAGAAAGCGTCGGGCGAATGAATCAGAAAATGATAATAAAAATTCAATTCATAAATATAGAAATTCTCTCGAAACGTTTGCGGGTTTTAAATGAATGTTTTAATATTTTTTTTATAAAAGATTTAATTATAATTTCGATTATTTGGTCTTAAGAATGGGAGATTTACGTTATTTCGTCATTGATCATATCTTCAGAACTTGACCAAATTAATATGGTACCACCCCTAAGGTACTCCCTTTCCAATAAAAAAAAAAAAAAAGATTCATCGAAATCGGTTCACAAACAAAGAAGAAATGCTTGAACAAACATATCAAAAAAGGTCCAATACCAATAAACAAAAAACGGGACGAATCGGAAACTAGACTGAACCCAATGCAAAAAAATATCAAAATCGGTTGACAATTGGCGAAGATATAGACACAATAAAAAAAAAAAAAAAAAAAAATCAGTCGAATTGAGAACCTCCTCCTTTTCAAAAAAGGAGGAGGTTCTCAATTCGAATGAATTTTTATTTTATTTTATTCTGTGTCTATGTTACCTGATATCTTCGCCAATTGTGAACCGATTTTGATCATTTTTTTACTTTACCATACAGTGTATGGTCAAGTATTGTAATCGTGCATGAAAAAAGTGCTTTTTTCCTTTTTTTTTTCGAAATATCTCAAAAACGGCTGAAACTATTTTGATTAAGAAAATTGAGCGAAACCATGGCATTTCGCTCTACATAAAAGCACTTATAAGTGAACATCGAAAAAATTATATTTTTCGAGATAATAATTGTTTTGTCAAAATGGCTGTTAATTAGTCTGGTTGTCCGTTAGTCTGCGTGCGTTACCAAATTATTTTGGACGAGCTAGCCCAAAAACTAGTGTGAATATCAAAACCAAATTTCACATGTAGTTTTGGTCCATTGAGATTAAGAGCTGATTAGATTTTGGTGCATATCGACCTAAAATTAAGGGGGGTGGAGGGAGGGTTAAAAATTAAAAATCCAGGCCATTTGGCCTCTTGTACCAAACTCAACCAAATTTTGTATCATAATCAGTGGGCCCACAGTAATTTAAAAATGCAAAAACTAACCCCCCCCCCCCTTCCCCTACATGATTATAAATAATTTTATTAAATATAAGGAGTGGCTGTATGGCAAAGTCAAGTGGATGGCCACATCAGAACACGTCAGCTTATTTTTGCATTGGGTTCAGTTTCCGATTGGTGAAAATATAAATTTTATTGGTGTTGGACCTTTTTTGTTGTGTTTGTTCAGGCATCACTTATTTGTTTATCAACCGATTTTAATCATTCTTTTTGCGTTTGGATCAGTATAGCTCCAAGATACCTAACTGTTTATTTATTTTATGTATTTTACTTATGGAAAGTGGTGTAGGTTTTAGGTGAAACATGATGTTAGTTAATAGAGTAAAGGGTGTGTAGTTTCACAGTGAATGAAATAAAACTCAAAGAGGTTTATACAAACTCAATATATTTCGGATTATTAGTCCATCATCAGGACTTCTGATGATGGACTAATAATCCGAAATATATTGAGTTTGTATAAACCTCTTTGAGTTTTATTTCATTCACTGTGAAACTACACACCCTTTACTCTATTAACTATTTTATGTATGTTCAGCGAGAAGTTTTTGCCACGTGAACCGATTTCGATGAATCTTTTTTTATTGGAAAGGGAGTACCTTAGGGGTGGTCCAATATTAATTTGGTCAAGTTCTGATGATATGATCAATGATGAAATAACGTAAATCTCCAATTCTTATGAGCAAATAATCGAAATTATAATAAATAAAAAATTTTATAAAAAAAATCTTAAAACGTTCATTTAAAACCCGCTAACGTTTCGAGACAATTTCTCTATTTATGAATTGAATTTTATTATCATTTTGTGATTCATACGCCCGACGCTTTCTCTTACGAGATGCATGCAAGGTATTATATTAAGTCACTATTAATAACATCACTAAAAAGAGAAAAATAATAATTATTTTTATAAAAAAAAATAAAACCGACTTCAAAAAAATTAAATGCACCAAATAAAATAATAAGAACTCAAAAATAAAATAAAATTCACTAAAAGGTATAAAATAATTATCTAATTTAGTTACAACTAAACGACGAAATATTAACATGAAATCACTTTTTGAAGTCGGTGCTAAACAAACTATATAAGCACCTTACCCGCCAAAAGTACTAAGTAAGATCCGTCAAAGTTCGATTCATTAAATGTATGTTTGGCACCGACGAAATAAAGGAAGAGGCTGTAAATTAGTAGTGTCGCGATGACTTCAAATAAATGAAAATGTGAAAGTCGTGTGGTGAACACACCAGTTGATTTTGAAGTCAGTTAAAAAGTGAACATACTACATAAAACAGTATATTTTGCATCACGATGTTTTACCTTCTAATTCTTACTATTTGAATCAAACAAGTAAAAAATGTTTATACGTTTCAAAATTTACAACTCTAATTTTTTTTTTCAAGCCGCGGCGCCCAGGACCGTTTTGAGCTAGCTCGTCCACAAATTTGGTAAGGCACAGACTAACTAACTAACAGACATTTTGACAAAACAATTATTATCTCGAAAAATATATTTTTTTCGATGTTCACTTATTAGAGCTTTTTTGTAGACCGAAATGCCATGGTTTCGCTCAATTTTTTTAATAGAAATAGTTTCAGCCGTTTTTTAGATATTTTGAAAAAAAGAAGGAAAAAAAACACTTTTTTCATGCACGATTACAATACTTGACCATACCCTTTATGGTAAAGTAAAAAATTGAACGTAAGAGATCGTTTGCATTGACGGATTTCTGTGAGGCGCGCGCCTGGGCCCTCATGAATCAACGAAGTTTCAAATTCAGCATTTTGCAATTAAATGAATTATAACAAATGTTCAAAATATCTTCCATTATTTACCAAACAATAGTGAAATCTATTATAATAATTTACAAATAAATTTTTATGATACGTAGGTACGTAGATTATTAGATTTTTAAAAACAAATCAGTAGTAAATTTAAAAATAAATTATTTTTTAAAGGGATGGATACTGTGAAAATGGTAATGGTAAGTTTAAATGGGTGTACCATGAAAGATCTTTGATTGATATTTACAAGAGTAGGAAAAATAATTATAAGGTATTCACCCAGTAGCTCACAAATATACCAACTTAATCGCTTCATACAAATAAAATGAAGATAGTTTGATTTAGCTATTCATGAAGATAATTTGATATATAAGTATATATAGTGACTTTCAAACACATAATTTAACAGCATTCATGGAAAAATATAAAATTAATAAGTATTATAAAACAATTAATTATTGATTATTATACAAAATTGGAAAACATAAGTTTTTAATTTCGGTGGGACGGACTTTGGATTTCCACATAATAATAATAATAATAAAAATAATAATAATATCTATAGCTATCCAAAATCGAATTATAAGAACCAAAAATTATGAGAAGCACATACTGAAGTTAGATGTGACGGACAAGTGTAGGCGATGTGATTCTGTAGGTGAGTCCATCGAGCATATTATGGCAGGGTGTCCAACACTATCTGAGACTGCCTACCTGGGAAGGCACAATCAAGTGGCCAAATTGATCCACCAACAGCTAGGAATCAAATATGGCTTACTGGACACGAATACACCTCCCTACTATAAATACGAGCCAGTGCCGGTCGTAGAATCGAAAAAATATATTTTATACTGGGACAGGCCTGTGTTAACTGCGATAGGACCATCGCTTATAACCGACCCGATATTCTTCTAATAGATTTTAACACAAGTTCAGGTATACTCATTGATATCGCTGTTCCTCTGACACATAACATCAAAAGGACAGAGGCAGAGAAAAAGAACAAATATGAGGAACTCGCCTGGCAAATTAAAGAGATCTGGAAACTGGATAGGGTCTCCATCTACCCATTAGTGATATCCGTTGAGGGGGTTGTCTCTAACAACTTTAATAAGAACATTGAGAAACTTGGTCTGCCAAACACCATCTTGAAGCATGCACAGAAGGCAACTATATTACAAACCTGCCATATCGTGCGCAAGTTTCTCAATAATTGAAGATTATCCGGAGGATCATGTCGGCCAGAGTGAATTCTCTTTCCACATCGACCGAGCCTAATCCCAAATAAGATCTGAAGGGATAGGTGAAATTGTTCCAGCGCAAGCTGAGAAAGTGCATTAACTCGGAGATAATAATAATAACTATATATATTTGTCTAGATTAATTTGCCGCAACGCTGACGTAATGCTGCCGAGAGAGAGCGACATCGGTATATTTGCGGCAAATTTGAAATATAATCGTAAATTGGACTCAAATTTCGAAATGAAAGACTCCAATTGATTTTAAATTAAGAAACATTAAATATATTGATAATTATTACTCCCCCCCCTTCACCACTCAAAAATTAAATATTCAATTCGCTTTTCTTTTCGCACTGAAAAAGAAATCAATCACATCTTATTTGATTTATTTTTTAATAATTTGCCACTTTTTTATAATTTTGAAAAAATTTAAATTTTGTTATTCTTATTTTTTGATTTTTACAAAATTAAACGACTTAAGACACGCATGCCCATATGAGTTTCTCATTGCAATACTGGAGCAGCCTGCCATACAAAAAACACCTGATCTCTTTTAAATATTTGGAGCCTTATATCGATTATCGATCCCAAATTTTAAAAAAATGATATAATATAATTCTCCTCTTCACACGATACCACTTATTTAAATAAATCTATTTCCACACAAAAAATATCACAATGCTGTATATTATAGAGAAAAAAAATTACTTCCAGATTCATATCTAGAGCCTCATTTCTGTAGCTGTGTCAGGACGAAAATGAGGCGAAACTTTTAAGAGATTATGTATTTTCGGGAGTTTACAGGTATACAATTGGAGTGTGGTTTTTTAAGAGGAATAAAATTTTTGGACCGAGACGTAGTCCGCCAGGGCTCCAGCGGCACGCCCTCGAAGCTCGTTACAATATATTATTCCAGGGGTTCCTTTCCCCCCTAGCTTCATGACTCATTCCGCCATTAGGTTTACTCTAAAACTTCTTCCCGAGAAAAATGTATTGCTGTATTTCCCGTTAAGTTCATTCACAACTTTACAACTTTATGCCTACTAGTTGTACAGTATAATTTATTTACTTCTATTGATCGAGAAGGCACTGCTTTGTTTACATATCGTGTTTTTTTTTTATTCGTTCATATTTAATTAAAATATTTGGGGGTCAGATAGGCTAGGCGGTAGCGTGACAGCGAGCTAACCAGGGGACCCGGGTTCGAATCCGACTAGAGGCATCCAGCTAAAATCTGACCCCCGGGGGTAGAGACAAATTTAAAAAAAAAAAAATATATAACTAGTATCGTAATTAGGCTTATGGCTAGAAAGGCCGAAAAGCCAAAAAAAAAAAAAATTAAAATATTTAGTTTAATTTGTTCATATTTAGTTTTGTTTTGTTTTTTATTGTTTGTTAACTGTTTTTTGTTCAGTATATTAATTAAATTTTGCGAAAACCGCAAATGAATGCAAAGAAGAGCGGACTGGTAAACTCTCGTAAGAGGACAGCTCCAGTGAAGCCATCATCAGCCTCGGCAAACGGCCCCTCAACTTCAAAGGGAATATCATCTCCTCAAATTTCAAGTGTACGGAAAAAGAAGAAAATATTGAGGTAACGAATTATTTCGACTCATTAAATCCTGATAAATTAAGTGGTGTTGATCCTAACGCAGAAATGGCGTCCTTACCTCCTTCAGAAGAAGAGGTTAGGCCTATTAGGATTCCTACAATCATTGTTCGGGGGCATTTCCAAAACCCTAAGGAAATTTTCGAGTTAGCGCATGGGCTAGTTACAAGCGCGCTGAACATAAAATGTACAAGGAGTAATACGATCTTTCTTTGTAACACATCTAGAGATCACCAAATTATCATAGAATTTTTGGACAAAAGACAAATAAATTATTATGCATATCCTTTGCCTGGTCAGGGACGTACTAAAATGATCCTTCGGAGCTTGAGCAGTGGCATTTCTGTCGAAGATATTAAAAATGAACTAATAAATAAAGGCTTTCCCCCTCATAAAATAGTTCAATTTAAGGATAAAAATAATGGTCGTGAGATCCCAATATTTATTTGTATGTTCAAGCCTGGAACTCCTTTTTTAGAAGTTAAAAAAATCGATAGGCTTTGTTATATGTGTGTTCGGTGGGATAAGTTTAAAAATAGATCTAAGTTTATACAATGCTATCGCTGTTTGGGATTTAATCACTCCTCCAGGACCTGAAAATATGACGAACGATGCATCAGGTGGGGAAGTGGGGTCCATCGTAACTTGGATTGTGATTCGGAGTTAATAAAATGCGCTAACTGTGGCGGAACTCACTGGGCTAATTCGATTGAGTATCCTTTAGTAAAGAGAGAAATTCAAAATCGTGAAAATAAGCAAAAACCAAAAAAGAATGTTAATCAAGTCATGGAAAATACATTCTCAGATTACCCAGATCTCCCATCAAAAGGGTCTAACAATCAACCGCCACCTAATATATCTGTCGCGTGGACTAAAAACCCATTGCGCTCGGACTCAAAAGAGGAGTCTAGTAAAGATTTGATCCAGGAAATTTTCTCTTTATTAAAATCATCAGGAATATCTCAACTATTGGGAAAAATTTTTAAATTATTGAAAGCTCTTGCCCTAGCGAAAAATGGGGCTGAGCGTCTGAGGATTTTCTTGGAAGATGGAGCCTCACTGCTGGGCTAATGGCTATACTAACAAATATTAAAATTATTAATTGGAACGCAAATGGCATAAAAAACAAAATCTCTGAGCTAATCGAATTTGGTAAACGTCAGAATGCTCCCGGATATACTATTTTCCGAGCTGATAATTCCCCTCCTGGCCGAGGACTTGTACTTGCTATTCATGAGGACTTTCATGCTGAGCAACGCTCTCTACCGGACTTAGGACATCTTGAGGCAATAGGAGCTTCTATTGATACACCGAGCGGGAAAGCCATTATCGTCACTGTATACAACTCTCCTTCGTGATTGAGACCTCTTAACATTAGCGTACTCTCTTCTCTCGTGCCCCTAGGAAGTAAAGTGATATTAGTAGGTGATCTAAATGCAAGACACGAAGAGTGGAGCGAATATGAACGGCCGAAGACTATTCGTCTTTTGCTTACAACATAATATAGAGATTGTATTCCCTGCTGAACCAACTCGCAATCCTTTTACTTCAACGGCCTTTGCGAGTGTTTTAGATCTTATGTTAGGTAAAGGTATGCCGGGAATTAATATATTCGAAACCAGTTTCCAAGAGCTGGATTCGGATCATAATCCAGTTGTTGAAATTAAACAATCTTTTATTTCTGAAACTCAAAAAATATGGGATATCTCGAGAGCAAACTGGAAAGAATATCGTCGGCTGATTTGTGAGCAAATTGATATTCCCAATATTAACTCAACTGATGATCTCGATGATGCCACAGTAAAGCTTACAGACGACATCCATAACATCCATAATGCCGCTAGATTGTCCATTCCTTTGAAACGTTCGTCTTTTAAAGGAGACACTTTACCAGACAATATTAAGAACATCATTCGTCAACGAAATCAAGCTAGGAGAGCGTGGCAACGTCATCGACTTGATACATCACGCACTGAAATGAATCGTCTCTCTGGTGAAATAAAGCGAGCAGTAGCTGAATGGAGGAAAAATATTTGGATTGAGCGGATTTCTAGTTTAAATGTTAAAGATTGTTCTCTTTGGAAATTTGCTCGACGTTTACGTGGGTCTAAAAATTCTTTTAGTCCTATTTCAGGACCAAATGGTCTTGAATATTCATCTGACCGACAAGCAAATATCCTAGCAGAAATCTATCAGGAACAATTCACAAATACAGAACAATCTGAAATTAGTGAAAATAGCTTGATTTATGAAGTAGCAAAAAAGCTGGAAGATCAAAGTGAAGCATCCACCTATCCAGCCGTAAAACCTAGGGATATAAAAGCAGCTATAAAGTTAATTAAAAAGAAAAAAGCACCAGGGCATGATGGTATACTACCTGTATTCGTACATTTTCTTCCAGGAAAAGCAATTTTATTTTTAAGTCGAATAATTACTGCTATATTCAAGCTGGGACATTTTCCATCGATTTGGAAATGTAGTGAGATAATTCCGGTCCACAAACCAGGCAAGGATAGGTCTCAGGCCACTAACTACCGACCCATTTCTTTGTTGCCTGTTCTGGGGAAACTAGCAGAGAGATTCATCCTAAATTGGCTAGAGAGGGAGACATCTGAGAGGAATCTTCTACCAGATACCCAATTCGGTTTCAGAAAAGGACACTCGGCAGTTCATCAGATTGTGAGAGTCAGCCATTTTATTAGAGGTCGTTTAAATTTAAAAAAAGCTACTGGGATGGTACTGCTTGATGTTGCTAAGGCATTTGACAGTGTTTTTCATTTATGATTGGTAGCTAAATTATATATTTTTGGTCTTCCCGGTACCCTATGTCGTGTTATCGATAATTTTCTAAAGGAGAGAAGTTTCAGAGTGCGGGTGGGTCGTTCTAAATCATCCTGGTATCCTATACGAGCAGGTGTTCCTCAAGGCGCTCTGTTATCACCTTTGCTCTATGCTCTTTATACCTAGGATCTACCCAAGCTAAAATTTGCAAATATCGCTCAATATGCCGATGACATTGCTATTTATTACTCTCATCAGAATTTCAAATGCTTAAAGAGAAGAATCGAAGAGTAAACACAGGTTGTGTTAAACTATTTCAATGATTGGAGACTCAAAATAAACCCAAATAAGTCTGAAGCTATTCTTTTTACATACAAATTTAAATATATTAATACAACATTAGATATTGCTGGATATGAATTAAAATGGCAGCCTAGTGTGCGATATTTTGGTGCTACACTTGACCGTAGGGCGAATTGGGCTCTCCATACCAAGTTAGCCAGAGAGAAGGGTCTCCTGGCAGCGAAAATTATTTGGACTTTGATTAAACCTGGCAGCCTGCTTCCTCTGAATGAAAAGTTGACTCTGTATAAAATGCTTGTTCGGCCAATCATGGGATACGCTGCCCCTGCATGGCTCCCCTTTGCCTCCAAAACCAGGCTCAACGATTTGGAAAGGGTCCAGTCAAAAACATTAAGGAAAATGACCATTCCTCCACCTAGAATCAACAACCATATAATAAGAATCGGACTAAACATGACTTCTCTAAAAGAAAACCTAGAAAATAGTGTTAAAAAATTCGAAAATAATGCGCAATCAAATCTCAACCCTCTAATTAACGAAATATATCGGATGTGACACTTCATTTCTCATTTAGTGCTCTTCATTTCATCATTATTCATTTTGTTTTGTTTTTGTGTTTTTTTTTCTTTTTTTATGTTAAAAATAAAAAGTATGGGGTTTTTTTATCAATTTTTTCCCTTACCAAATTAAGGAGTGAGAAAAATATGTTAAAAATTAAAAATAAAAATGGACATTCGATTGTGAGGCTTTTGGGCCTCGAGGTCGAAGTTTTTTTGTAATTGTAAAACATTTGTATTTTTTGTATTGGATAATAAAGGTCATTATTTATTATTTATTTATTTATTCACTTCTAAAGAATTAGAAGACATTTTTATTACCTTTTTTATTTTTAGCATTTTAACATGTAATGCTAATTTTGTAACAATTTTCAACCCCTCCCCCAGAAATTTTAATCACGCACTCTGCGCCTTAAGCACCCCTGATTATTCAATATATGTAGGTATATCGTATATTTAAAATAATAAAGCTATGTATATTTGTTATTTGTTCTAAGACATTTATTCAATTAAAATATTGATTTTTTTTTTTTTTACAAAAATTTAACCTCTTTAGAAAACTTCCTTGTTATTAACGATACTGATTGTTAGGTACTTTTTCATGTAATTATTTTGTTATAGATTACGATATTGGTTAAATATATGTATTAAAAATTATCTTTTATTTAAATTATAGTACATAGGCGTTTACAGTCATCCACGGCGAGTTCAGCGCGTGTAATAATTTAGAAGGCGCCGCACTTCAAGATAAATTAATTAACTAAGTAATTTTTAGAGCACATATTTATACATTCAGGGAGAAATAACCCTGGGGCCTGTGGCTTTAGTTTTTTGCGATTAAAATTAATAATGGATCTATAATATGATATTTAAAAATATTGTGTGGAAAAAGTAATAGTATAAAAAATTCCAAAGATATTTTAAATCAGATTGTCGTGAAATTACATTTATATTAAGTTGTGTATGCCTGATTTGGGGGAAGTACATGCTTAATTATCTTTATAAAATTTTAATTTAATTTAAAGAATTAATATTATTTTTCAACTCTTTATTTTTTTCTTTTGTAAAATTAATTGTGAAATTTAGATAATATTTCTGAAAAATAAAAATCTTGAGAAAGCAAAAGTGAATAAATTTTTGATCTTATTTTTTTTTTCCAATTTCTTGTCGATTGTTAAGCATAAAAAAAATTTTCATTTTGATTAGCATAAACAATAATATTAAATTAATTCATATATTATTAAAAAAAAAATATATAACCATTATTCAATATATTAAATGAAGGAGGAGGTATCAGCCAAAGTTGGATGGGTTGGGTTCAATAAAACACCCTGAATAAAACGTTTCGGCCTGAATTTATTTGGCCTTCTTCAGTTAATTGGGAGTTATATACAAAATGCGGTACACATATGTGATCGAACCGCATTTTGTGTATAACGCTCAATTAACTGAAGATGGACAAATAAATTCAGGTCGAAACGTTTTATTCAGAGTGTTTTATTGAACCCAGCGCATCCAACTTTGGCTGATACCTCCTCCTTCATTTAATACAGTTTCATCACAGCCACGAACTCTAACAGCATTTATTCAATTTAGTCATTTTCGCAGATTCTTAAAATTTTAAAATAGAAATTAAAATAATTTGATTTGGATAAATGAATTATTAAACATTTACTTTACATTAAAATTTTATTTATTAATTATTTTTGGTTACACTGATTTTTTATTTTTCCCATAGTCCATATGATTGGAATAGGAACTCTTGTGTCCACCTTCGTTCTTATAACCCTTCTGGGAGCCTTTAGAATGTCCTTTTTTAGAATTCCCCTTACTTCCTTTCTTAGATGATTTTGATCCTCCCTGGAACAAAACACAAACTTATTATTGGCTATCTTTAGTTCTATTAAATATAGATATAAATATAATTATTATTTGGAAGTCCTCTGGTCAACCATAAAGTAAATACAAAAATGGGGAAAAAAGGGAAAAAAAATTTAACTCCCGGTATTCTTTATGAAAATTTTAGAGATTTGAGGATTTTTTTGAAGTAATAACTTCTTTTGGCGCGCCTTGCACACTTTTTATTTTACTTGTCGGTAAATGGGATTGAGCCGTCACGCGTCACGGTTGGGGTCTGTGTCTAGCCACAGATGGCACTGCAGCATTAACTCTAAGCTCAAATTAATATCTTATATTTTAATTTTGGCGCTCAAGTACATTTTTATTTTCCAGGGCAGTAAATGAGATTGAGCCGTCACGCGTCACATCACGCGTCACGGTTGGACTGTGCTCTAGGACCAGTTCAATCATTGTCGGAAAATATATTAATTATTCCTTTTCAAAAAATAATAAAATTATTAAAATTTATTTTTTATAAAAATATAAATTTTAATAATTTTAGAATATTAGAATTATAAATGCCATATCACTTCTGTCGTGTGGTCTTAAGCACACACACGAATTTTTTTTTTTTTTTTTGTTAGAACGCTTTGAGCTAGAAAGTAAAAACCTGGCACAAATGTAACAAATTTTCAGCTCAGGTAAAACGATTCGATAACTTCCCATAATAACAATTTGCTTTTTTTTCATAAACTGGAATTTTTTATGGACATTGAATTTTTATAATTCAAATAGGCATATTTATTTAATTAAGCAGGGAATTTTATGTCCAATGTAAGTATAGCAATATATGAAAATATATAATAAATAAATAAGCTGTATAGTTGCTCATTTTTTTCTAAAACGGGAGTGTAGCAAATTTGTCTAAACCGGAACAAGAATCGGTCTCGGTGGTCCTATATCTCGTTATTTGGAAGGTGCTTTTAGAAATATTGAAAATATAAATATTAAAAAAAATTTGATATAAAACAAAGTTCTAAATAATTTTAATTGTAAGAATGGGGTAGTGAGAAAGGTAGGTTGACCCTAGTAAAATCAAAAAAAAAAAAAAATAAATACAATGACTATATAATTAATACCATATCAATTTAGATATTATATAGTAAAATTTTGAAATTCTTTGTAGTTGCGTATTTTCGAATTTTTATGTGAAAAGATCAATTATTTTTGCAGATAAGGAAAGTTATAAATATTTAGTAACTAAAATATTCGCGAAGGATGGTGCTTTATATATTAATAAAGTAAAGGGTGTGTAGTTTCACAGTGAATGAAATAAAACTCAAAGAGGTTTATACAAACTCAATATATTTCGGATTATTAGTTCATCATCAGAAGTTTACAGGTTAAAACTGACTGTTTTAACCTGTAAACTCCTGATGATGGACTAATAATCCGAAATATATTGAGTTTGTATAAACCTCTTTGAGTTTTATTTCATTCACTGTGAAACTACACACCCTTTACTTTATTAATTAATATCATGTTTCACCTAAAAGCTACACCATTTTCTCTAAGTAAAAAAAAAAAAAATGCTTTATATATAATTTTACCGAGCTCACATCTATATAGAAATATCATTTTAAGAATATTCCTTAAATTAAAATTTTCGAAATTGTTAAAATTATCTCTACATCTATCAGTACTTGAAAAATAGAAATAGGAAAAGATACCTAAGTCGGGTCCTTAATAGAAAATATTAATTTTCTTTTTTACGTCATGAGGGTAAAAATCAAAAAGAAACTTCTTCACTCCTCACTCTTAGCATTAAAACATCTGCATAAAAATATAATTACTAAATTAAACTTACTTTGGAAGCTTTAAAATTCTTTTTCGAACTTTTCTTCGAGTTGTGATTTTTTTTAGATTCTCCAAATTTTTCAAATCCTCCCATTTGATGGTGATTACTCCAAAATGAATTTACCTTTTTATGTTCATCTTTTTTGTATTTGTCCCGAAAACCCTGAAAGTAATGATTTTCATTTTATTTTAAAAAAGTTTTCACAAGGAAATTTTTTATCATTGATTTCATCGAAATTTGTAATTTTAATCATATTTTGAAGATAGAAGATATGTATTTAAGCAAAGTAAAAAGAATTTAAACCATTTTAAATTAAATAAAGAACAGTTGTATTTTCATTATTTTTTTAAACTTAAAACATTCATTCAGTGTAAGAAATTTTACAAGCTTCTTTTGCTGCACCCCTAAATCGTCTAAATATCAAAGTCACTTTTGCCCAACATTTACATACATTTTTTCAAATATTAAAAAATAATCTTGGGGACAGGCTGGTAGAAATTAATGCGAATAGCTAGAGTCAATCTAAAAATAAATCCTCGAAAAATCAAATTCCGAATAAAATAATGTAACTATTGGAAAGTCATTTTCAATCTTTCAAAAACCGATGTTTCGGAAGATATTCCCTCCTTCTCCAGGTATAAAAGGGTCAACGAATGAAGCTTGTAACCATCTCCTTCTAGTCTCTTTTAACAGTATTTATTTGGCGAGTTATACTTTGGCATTTATCAAAAGAATCTTTTCAAAAATCCTCCGTGGACCTTTCGAAACCCTGAAGTCATATACTCTATGCCTGAAGTAAGTGGGAAAATTCTAAGCGTTAGATTTTTAAAAAATTGAAAATGATGTTCCAATAAATTATTTTATTCTGAATTTGTTTTTTTCATAATACTTGGTCTGCCTTTTCATTAATATTTTTTTATTGGCAGAGAATTTTACTAGATAAAATTAATATTTTTATTTTGAGTGGATATTGATGAGGCAGTCCAAAAAAAGATGATAATTTATACTTTATTTTTATTTTTATTCAAAAAACCGACGTTTCAGAGAATAGTATAAATTATCTTCTTTTTTTGGACTGCCTCATCAATATCCACTCAACTTCACTTATCAGTCCGTCTCCAAAAATTACTCCAATTTTTATTTTTTTTATTTTTAGACCACACATAAATAAATAGAAAATTAATTAAATTTTTTATTCATTTTAAAACATTTTGGCCACTAATTTTGCTATATTAATTAAAGTAGTGGAAATTAACCAAAGCCGAGTATTTCCATCACGCGAACTCGGGTTGAGAAATTTCATGTATTTAATTCGAAAATTTATATTATTTTTTTATATATAAGCCATGCGTGGTCTAAAACGTAAAAAATCGAATTCACTAACGAGACCACAAAATGTGTCGTTTAATATATAATAGTGGTGTAACTCCATTTTTTTTTAATTTAATTTTCTTTGTTAATGGTATCACATTTAGTCATATCTTGCATTATAAAAGAGAAGGAACTCCAAATATTGCATTAAAAGCTCATAAAAGGCACTATTAGTTTACTCAGGGATCTAAAAGTGCAGAACTTAAACTCCAAAAAAAGTTTAAGTTCATTTATTTAATTAGTTTTAGCTTTATTTTGTAAGTTACAACAAATAAAATCTTTGATTTGTACTAAACAATAAAAAATAAATGAATACTTGTCTTTATTTCCCTATACATCAATTTGCAAAAAGCTCGTTATCTCCGAATTCACATTCATGGAGTTACACCATTATTATAATAAACGACACAAATTAAAATCAACAAATTCCTACCTTTTCGTAAGTTCCTTTATCATGGTGACTTCCTTCATGAAATTTGAAACTCTCTGCTCCTTTATTTGATTTATGATGATCATTTCCTTCTAGTTTTTCATCAGAATATTCTGTTTTTTTACCTTGTTCCTCCTCATCTATCGTTTTTTCTAATTCATGTCCTGTTTCTCCTTTTTTTGAACGTTCATGATCTTCCTTAATAACACCTCCAATTTTTTTCGAACCACCCTTTACTTCTATAACGTCTTTTGCAGCATCATTTCCTCCACCTTCTTTTGAAAATTTTCTTTTAGCCTTATTTAAATTTGGCAAGGCAGCAAGAATCGCTGCTATAAGAAGTAAACTATGCTGAAAGTAAGAAAAACAATTTTTTAAGTTATCTAATTGTTTTTTAGCTAAAGATGATTAAACAAATTTTATGCTTCATAAGACATGATTTTTATAATTTGGATATAGATAATCAAATGAAATGATTAAGACCAGAATAATGATGAACTTACAAGTTTCATGAAGCTGCTATGAACGTGATTGCTTTCGGGTCAGCGATATCCACGGCTTTGTACCAGGGGAGGCGACTAGGAAGCAGGTGTCCATTAGCTGCGGTGGTGGCCGACGGCGAAAGTGGCCAACGAACCTAAACGTTTGGTCATGGTTCATTGAATCAGGGAAAAAAAATTGATTATGCAATGATTGAAAATAATTTCCAAGCCGCATTCTTGTCAATAAGTTTATTGTCTTTTAAAAATCGATTATCAAAATAATAGAAATAATCTGGGAGAAGCGTTTCCTTGCTTTCTTAAATTTATACATAGATAGATAGTATCACGGTATGTGCTTTGATGTCTTAAAATCAATTATCCCCTCCAAAAGCTTCGTTTAAGTAAAATACACGATTTTCTAACATTCAACACCTCTTCGCGATTAAATTGGATACTAGCCAAACAAACGCATTTGCCAATTCGTTTATCCTATGACTTTTAGGGCCGGTTGTATGTCGCAAAGTAAATGCTTTTTACCACTAACACAGGGTAGATGGTAAATGGAGGGATTGGCCATCCCAGTCCTTCCATTTACCATCTACCCTGTGTTAGTGGTAAAAAGCATTTACTTTGCGACATACAACCGGCCCTTAGACGGGAACTAGCTTCCCTCGTTTGTCTTCCCGGCAACATAAATATTATAACCTCCAGTCTTTCAAGACCCACATCCACGGATACCTTCAACTCCGACCCAGAATCATTGAAATTTCTTCTTCTATTCACGATACGAGGCACCATTCAGGGCCCTATTTCTAAATAAATTTGATTCTATTCCTGGGATGCTTTCATTTCACTGGAATTGATTGGCGAAACCTGAAGAGTCAAGTCAGGTCATAAGGCTTCCTATCATGAAGCATTACATTTTAAATTCAGAATTATATCTAATGATTGGAACTACAATGCCGAATCGCTTGGAAATATTATTACATACTTATAACTTATTGTTTTACTGAACTTTACATTATTTGATTCAATTACTTTCTTAATTGAGAAGATTTTGTTTTGCAGAGTAGCAGAGTTGTTGGTTCATAACGAGAAATCAATGAGGTTGTCCTCTGTTTGATTTGTATTTCCATCAGAGGAAACCTATTGATTTCTCTTTATCAATCATCATCTTTATCTGAATATTATAAATAATATAGATTTTCCGATCATAAAAGACGAGTGAGCAGCGTTATCTAACTATTTAATTCATTTCTATCTATTCTACTCCTCTTGTCTATATTATATATTTATTTTAAAAAAAAATTTTGAGTTGCCTTAATAAAAAAAGCAAAGCAATTTTTTATTTTATTAGTATCATTAACAAACTTTTGTCCATCATGTACTCTAGGTCGGATTTTGAAGAGGTAAATAAATATAGTATTTTAAAGCTTTCATATTTGTTAATGATTTAAGCCTCTAATTAATAATTAAGCTCAGATCACACTTAACTTTAAAATAACTAAGAATTATTAATTAAGGGTGATGATATCCAATTGACACTTGAATATGAGTGTTAATTTATTTGACTACAACAATTCTTAGAAAGAGACAAAATTGATCCGAATTTTTTTTATAATTTACATGTAATTTTATCCATATTACATTTTGCGCCTAGTGCTTATGCAACCATTGTATTCTTAAGCGCAGAGGAGGAAAAAGGTGGAAATGAGGTTTATAATACTCACCCAAGTCACAAAAACAAGCAGAGTGGATCTCTAGAAGACGTTTTACATATACAATAGAATAATTTCACTGGTAACAAGCTATTCTATCAGAACATTCGCAATTAATGTTCTTCATTCTGCCTTCATTTTGCATATATAGAATCTATCATCCATCCCCACTCCACTTAAGATCAATGTACTATAGGTTAGTTATAAAATCAATATAATTAATTTAATATATCCTCAAATAAAATTGATATAATTTTACACTTCAAAATACATTTATTTTACTAATTTAATTTGTCTAGAAATCTATCCAATTAAAAGTTGGTTAATTTGACACATTTTAGAAATAAGTTATTTTGTTAATTTTATCAATCAGGCAAGTGTAGAGTGTGGATACTTTTAATACATCAAGTTTATAATTGAGCTGTTACCTTATATCACCACAATATATATACTCTCTTTGTATTTCCTTTTCCAGGTGTCCCTCTCACTGCTTGCTTAGCGAACAATGCTTCTGATTGTGCAAAAATGAAACATTCATAACATGGCTGTTTTGCAGCAGATGTGAACCGGTATGGACGATTTGCAGGTGGCTTGTCAGGTGTATGTGATGTTGCAATCACATCAGGTTGACCAACCGCACATGCAGTCGATCACGTACTGGGACTGTGGGAAGAGAGTCCGAATCTGAAGAGGTGGAGCATGGAAAGTCATGTGCAAGAGAAACCTCGACCAACCATACCAAAGGTTGTTGAAAACAAATGGTGCCATGGGGAATGGAGAAAGCCCTAGGGACGTAAGTTCCTAGCTCCATTCGACTGAGGTTGGACTCGTGGTGGCATAAGGCTTTGTCTAGATAGCTGTTGTTAACTCGCCAGCTGTTGATAGCTTCAACACTCGCGAGGGTGGAATATACGCCCGCTATATTTCACGTATACTTCTATGTATACACTTATACCTTGATTGATACCATCCGTGGTTCATCAGGGAAACATATGATACGAGAGTATGTATGCGCTGGTTGCGAGTGCGTGTGAAGGCCCGCGGGCTATAGACACCACTTTAAACAATTCAGTGCGTCATTGCGCTGTCGAATCTTTGTCCCTCTCACTGTCCACTATTGTTGTATCCTCAAAATTCATCATCCATTAAATAGGAGATAACTTTTTTATTTACCCTTTTCCATCACACTGGCCCCTTAGCCAATTCATAAAAAAAAAATCTAAATCAAATTACTCAGTATGCTTGGGCGTTCAAATTGGTTGGAAATTGAATTCACTCAATTTTTTTTTGTTTTTTGTTTATTGTGTTTATAATGGTTGAAACGAAGATAAAAATTATTTTCGGCCTTGAATTTTTCTGACTTTGTGTTCCGTAGTGGCAGGATTCTGTTAGCTTAAGAACAGAGCATAAATTTCTTTCTGATGCTAAAATATATTTTTTGTAGTTTCTATCTTTTATACGTTTCTGATAATAATGCAGGACATTAGAAAAAATAACTAATAAACAAACCTTTTAAATAAACTTCACCTCTATACTAAGTTTCGTTCTGTTCGCTAACAGAGATTTACCAAATTACCAAAATTTGCTGATAGTATCATTTATAAAGTCTTGAAAAATCTTTCACTTTTTCCTTTTATTTTACTTTTAAAACTACCAATTTTTTTTTTTTACTTTTAAAGCCACCAAATTTTTATAGTAGTAGTAGTAGTAATTGTAATATATAAGTTGCACAAGATTCATCATTTTAAGTCACACCTGACTTCAAATCATGGCTTCTTCGACGTAATACAGATAAAGTTAATTAACAATTTAACCGGAAAAACTTGTGAAACTCTTATATCACTTTCAATTTATAACAATTGTCATCAAATGAATTCATTGATTATTTATTTATTATATTTATTAATTAAACAGTATGGTGTATTAAAAGTATTTATTTAATTTTTTTAATATTCATTACTTTCCATTGCTCACTCAACAGTGCTATTATTTATTGACTATTTCTTTTGTGGCTTTAAATAAAAAATACTTTAAATAAATTGTAATTTTTTTTGTAATCTTCGAAATCATTATTAACACCTGTTTTTATATTTATTGTTAGTGTTTTTATGTAATTTTAATTAGAGCGGAATAATTTTGAAAATATCAGATGGTGGAAAATTGTTTTCTAATATATGAATCTGAAAATTTAAAAATAATCCTGCACAGTAGGTATAATATATAGAAAGAAAATTGTTGTCTTTGGAGATTTTAATGCTTTCAAAGAATCAAGAATTAACAATAATGATGAACGAGGATTTTTAGATGATAATATAAATAATATTAAGATTGATAGCTATTAAAGTAATATGATATACGAAATGAATGAATTAAAGAGCTATCTATGAAAAATTTGAAGAAAATGGCATGATCTTTTTATTCAAAAAAAAACGCATCGAAAAAATTTCTCATAAATCAGATATCCGTTTTATTTTTTCGAAAGAAGACCCACAAACCCAAATATTAGTTTTCAATTATATCAGAAAGAAATTATTTAAAATATTTTGGTTTTTAGAGACCCCTTCTTCATTTCCAAAATTTCATAGGTATTTTTGTTCGCCACGTATCCCTGTACCTTTTTTTTTCAAAGAAGGCTTGTCTATAAAAAGTTGTATTTTAGGTGGAATTCAGATTTTTTTATTGTTTCGTAAAATTTAACTATCAATAGATAAGAGCTGTGCCGAATTTCCAAATATGCCAAATAAGCGGCAGCCTATAGTCCTCACTTCTTCCCCTGCTACAACTAATCAAAATAATATTTATTTAATATTCATAGAAAATTAAGCAGCTCCTCAGAGAACCAACTTTTTTCTTTTTAGTTTTACATCCAAAAAATTACTTAACACTCTATTCAATAACATTACATGTTAATTTGTTTAATAACATTAAAAAAATTAATGTTTGTTTTGTGAAATAAAATTGGTTTATTTAATTTGTAGATTGGTAAAAGCAAAAATCTATTAAGAGATAATTTGCGAGAGGCGAAGGGAATCCGAAATTTCGACTCCCTAGATATCTACACAGTTTTTTTTTATTATAATTTTGGTTTCGGGGCACTGTACCCATGCAGCGATGGTTCTATTTTATCATGATTGAAAAACATTTAAATTAAAAAAGGCTAAATTTCAATTTCACAAGTGATGGAAAAAAAGTCACTTAATTTATCAGATCATTGGCTTATTTTTTATTAAACAGTAGGTGGTTAATTGTTCTTTCTTCGTTGATGTTGCAAAAGGTGCATATTGGACTATCAAAAAAACGTATTTTATGTAAATATGCAGGGCGGCTCTAGGCTTCAGGCGCCGTGACCAGAGGGGCGCTAAAACCTAAATTATTGTAAAAGTACACCGAATACATCGAAGATTCTGGATAATTATTCATTTAATTAGATTGTTCAGATAAAATTCATCATCTTTTCTTCTTCTTCTTTATTATAGGCTTATCGCCTGTACTTCTACACATGCCTAACGTCCCAGTCATCATCTTTACAATTGCTATACTAACTTTGGCTATGCGATCAGAGATAATCGAGTACTAAATAAGAAAGAATCTTTGAAATGAAATAAATAAACAAAATCAAATAATGATAGATGAATAGGGAAAGCAAAGTAAAAATTTACAAGACCTCTCTCTAAAAGAACCACCATGGCTTGCAGGAGAAACGAGAGCAGACTATTAAGCTAAACAAAGAGAGTGATAAGAACTGCCGAAATGAGGGTACTTAGAACAATAGCAGGTAAACTATGCAAGATAAATTACATAGTAAAATATAAGAGAAATTGGCCATGTAGTTGCAAGGATTAGGCAGAAAAGATGGGTTCGTCACCATGGGCGTATTTAGGGAAAAGCATGAAGTGCCCCCTACAAAGATCGAAATTCCATTATTATGTGGCATCGCTTATGGATTTCTCATTAAATAATTTACTTCCAAAATTTGTCAATTCTACTAAAAAGTTAGTTGATTTGTAATCAGATTACCGAAATTAAAACCTTGTGGTAGCTAATCAGCTGGTTCCCTAAGAAAACTAACTTCACCAATGTTCGTCACTCCGATGAAAAAGGCTACTAAAAAGCTGGAAAGATAGCTGGGCGTCGTCATCTGTGAGTTAAAGAGAGATATTGGGATTCGCGATCTTTTATCCAAATTTACAACTTAAAGACTATCTCCATCATTCATTCTGACAGCCATTAGCAGGCGTGTCCTTGGAAGTTATCTTTGTGGGGGTGGCCTTTTTCCTTCGATAATAAGAAAGATAAGTGCCATTTGAAGCTAATTTAGGGTTTATTATAGAGTACCAATATAATAGTTACAAGAATAAATGTTTAATAGGATTTTAAAAGACCCATCTCACTCGATTGGTTTTATTTTAAATAAAAACGATATTTGATTAAAAATAGTTTATCCATTTGAATTATTTTTAAGAAATTTTTCGAATTTCTTATAAATACAAAAATAAATTTCTTATATAATTATTGAAGTTTTAATTTTTGTATGGTATATAAATTGATTAAAGGGATATGAATATATTAATGAGTAACCCTAAATTTCAAATATTTAAAGTATTTTCATTAATATACAAGGTCGACTTCAAAATTTCAGGAGGATCTTTAAATTTTCTATTATCCGTTATTTCAAATATTTCTATAAAAAACATTTTTTTGTTTTAAAAAGTATATTGATTCTCGAAATGAAATAAAATTGTTGCATAGTTTCAATGGGCAATTAAAATGAATTATTTTTCAAAAAGGGTGCTGATAGAAGGTTTGAAGTCCCTGGGTGGTAAATATAACTTCCAGCTCAAGCATTTCAAAGACAAGTTCAGACGAGTTTTAGTCGAATAAAAATTGTTCTCGCTGAGGAACTATTAAAATAGTAATAATAGAAAAAAAGGAATAAATATAGATGATTCAAGAATCTTTGAACTAATCCATTTCTAAAGCGAATATTAAAATAAAATTTCAAAAATGAAGGATACTTTTTGGGACAGCATCTCCTGGTTGAAAAGTCACCAACCGCCACTGATATGTATAGTACAGTAGTAAAATTAGCATAAAGTATACGAAGAATATAAGAAGATAGAATTTAAGAATAAAAAATAGTTTTATCTTTTATTTAAAATAAATAATATAAAGTAAAACACAAATGAAATAAATTAGAAAAAAAGCCATTATACTATTCTTTAAAAAAGGGCGCAATGATTAACTTTACCTTTGAGGATTCCTATTAACCTTACGACACTTGACAAAACAATTGTTTTCTTTCGCTACATTACAAGTGCTTTGCTAAACAAAAATTCACTGGCAAATGGAAAAGGGATGAAGACGACGGCTGATTGGCGCAGGTAGGAGAAAGTTGCGGCCTACTGTATATAAACAAATTTGCATTGTATGGCACAGCTTCAGTTGTGCACGGAGGGCGCTGCAGAAAAGTTATTACCAAAAGAGGGACATCACAAAAAACAGACCAGCCATGCGCCCCTACGGCCAGTGGCTTCTACTTCAAGTAAGCCATGGAAATTATTTTTTCGCATTAGATGAAAATTTTTTATTTTTTAATATTTTTTTCTTTCCCTAGTGCCATTTAAAGACTTTTAGGTGTTTATTTCTTCTTAGAAAAAATAAAACGAATAGATTATAGCTATATTTTTATTTTTTATTACAATTAAATTGGTGAATTTCAAAGTGCATATGCAATTGTAGTGTTTCGCTCATCCCCGGACTCTTCAGCATTCATTTATTGATTTTCTTTTTTATAGATAAAATTTTGGTTAAAATAAATTATATTAAAGTTAAAGGAAATAAAGAAAATTAAAAAAAAAAATTAAAAATATAAAATACTAGGTAGGTTTTACATAAATAAAAGATCAGATGCTGACCTTTGTGAACTCCTGAAGATGGGCTAATACCCCGAAATATATATAGAGTCGTGCTAAACAAGCATCTGATCTTTAATTTATGTGAAAACTACCTAGTATTTTATATTTTAAAATTTAAAGTTTTTAAAAAAAATTTAAAAAATTTTCTTTACTTTATTTAATATGTTTCACCAAGAACCTACACCATTCTCACTCAACAAAATATATTAAAGTTGTTGATCATAAATAAAAGCTTTTTTTTATTCTCTTCATCAATTTTATAAATAACATTATTACTAGGTAGAGGGAAAGATTTAAAAAGGGGTTGTTGACAAGTTATTATATTCCTACATCCTATATTAATCACATATATAAGTAATAAAATTAATAATGATTAAAAAAGCTTGAAGGAAAGTGATTAAAAGTAATATAAATAAATATAAAATAAAAATTTAGTGTTCCTTATTTTTATTATTATTATTTTTTTTTTATAATTATATTATTTATATTATTTAGTTAATAAGAGTCTTTTAATAAATAATTTTTTGAATGATATTGTCTGTTGTGTGCAAAAATGTTTATTATACCTTCTTATATATTAATCCCCTTGATGTTAGGCAACTGACCATACACACCTGTGTGGGGTTTCCAAATCTGGGCGGGAACTTCTCAATATTGAGGGATAAGGGGAGGTGTGGTCTCTTTATTATGGGTTGACGGACTCCTATATTATACACAGTAATGAAATTAATTAATTATCAAATGAGAACATGAATAAGGACAATTTAATCAAAGATCTTAGTAGATAATTATGGTTATATTATATATCAGAACCATATATTTTATATTATGTCAGTTAGCTTAATGACCGGATAGCAAATTGGCGCTCGGGTTCGACTCCTGAGGGGGCGAAACCTTCTGACATATAATATATACATAATTATCTATAAAGATTAAATTGCCCTTATTCATTTTCTCATTTGTTTAAAATATAGGTATGAAACCCGAGTTGTTCTTTTTGAAAAAATTCCATTTATTTTTCAAAAATAAGACACTCAACTTTTAGTATTAATTAATAATGTTTAAAAACTGAATAAGACAGCATAGTCTGTCGAAACGTCCCATAAATTTAAATAAACACAACTTATCATATATGCAATGATAATCATATTGTGGTTTAGCCAATTAATTGATCAATATATGTTTTTAGAGGAAGAGTAGGGATATGTGCAATTCATTTCAGGAAATTTATCATCAATGATGTATTATATTCAAGTTCATAATTAATATATATGTTGCAGTAAAAACCCGTTTTTTAGTAAGAACGCGTTCTTACTAGTTAAAACGCGTTTCACTGAATATCTTTATAGCCACTAGAGCAGGGTTGCCCAACCTTTTTTTGTCCGTGGGCCGGATTCATCATGACATACGATTTCGCGGGCCGGATTCTTTATAATTGCATATCTTAGTAACACCTTTGAAAAAAATTCAACATTTTCAATGAATTCACGAATATGTTTGTGCTGATTCATTTTTTTTAAATATTTATAAATTTTATGAAAATGTTGCGTTTTTTAATTTATTTTTAGAATTAAATGAAATCATAAAAGGTTAAAATTTCAAAAGAACAAAATCTGTACTCACGATTTATTAATGTGAAGTCTGATGTTGTTTTTCAGAAACTAATTTTTTAATATTTGGTTCAAGTTGAGTGACGTTCATCCTTAATATGGAATGAAGGTGATCATCTGAAAGTCGAGCGCGAGACGCTGGTTTGGCTCTTTTTAAAGTTGAAAATGTTTGTTCACAAATGTACGTGCTTGCAAACGCCGTTGTCATTTTCATTCCAAGGTTTCTCAAATTCGGATAAGAATCTAACGCTGCATAAAAATCTGGTAATGACTTCTCGCGAAAAAGATCCTGTAATGGTGTTTGGCATTGCAATTCAATTAATTCTAATTGAAAATCACCTGGCGCCGTAGAAACATCCACTGTAAAAGGATTTTCAAACAAGCGTATTTCATTTTTAATCCGGTGAAAATCTGCAAATCTATCTTCGAAACTTTTGCTGAGTAATTGCAGCATCTTGGTAATTTTTTCACTTGGAAAATGATCATTTTTCCTTTCTTTACGTAAAGCAGTGCAAGTCGGAAAGTGCGTCAACTGTCCTTTTTCCGTTTGCTGTATGAAAAGCTTTAATTTTGTTTGAAACGCACATAAATCAGCATATACATGGGAAATAAGTTTGTCTTTGCATTGCAATTTGAGATTAAGTTCATTTACATACGCAGTTAAATCACAGAGTATAGCTAAATCCCACAGCCACACAGGGTTACTTAGTTCGTGGAGCTGAGTTGATTTTTCAATAAAGAATATATCAATTTCATGTCTCAAATCAAAAAATCGCTGTAGTACCCTACCGCGGCTCAGCCAGCGGATTTCGCTATGATAAACCACATCACCATATTCGGCTTCAATTTGTAAAAGAAATTCTTTGAATATTCTGTGATTCGTAGAATATGATCTTATTAAATTTACGGATTTAGTAACTACCTTCATAACATGATCTAAATTTAAAATTTTTCCACAAAGATTTTGTTGGTGAATGATACAATGTATATCCAACGGCGGTGATCCATTTGATTCCAGCACTTTTTTCCTTAATCTGGCTACTAGCCCATTGTGCCGACCAACCATAGATGGAGCGCCATCTGTAGTTATGGCCGTTAATTTATTCCAGTCAAGGTTAAGATCATCAAAAATTTCGGATACTTCCTTAAATAAATCTTCACCCGTAGTAGTTGTTTTAATACTTTTCATTGCAGCAAGTTCCTCCGTAACTTCAAAACTATTATTTATTCCACGGATGAATACAAGCAATTGCGCAATATCAGTCACGTCCGTAGATTCATCTGTAGCAATGGAAAACATTTTGAACTGACTTGCTTTTGATTTTAATTGTACCATAAGATCACTTCCTAAATCTTCTATTCTTCGTGTCATTGTCATACGTGATAAACTCACAGATTCGAATGCACTTTTTTTTTCCGGGCACACTTCTTCCACTACCGCCATTAAGCACCTTTTAACAAATTCCCCATCTGAAAATGGATGAACTTCTTTGCCTATTATGTGACATACTCGATAGCTAGCTCGCACAATCGACTCATTAATATTTTTCGCGTTGTTAAATAGTTTGGTTAATCCGCCAATTTCACTTTGTAAATTTGTAATTTTATTTTCGCGGCACACACCGACGTATTTGTTATATGTCTGCTTATGTTTGGAATCGTAATGTCGTTTGATGTTATGTTCTTTAAATACAGATAAACTTTCCTTGCAAATAAGGCATAAGCATTTTTCCCCTTGCGCCACAAAAAAGTACATGTTTGTCCATTTCTCTTGAAAAACGCGGCACTCACTATCCACTTTACGTTTTTTCGTCGACATTATTTGGGGTAAAAATATTCAATATTATAAAACTTTCACAAAAGTTAATGTAAACATATGTGAGCATCTCCTATGAAATAATTACCACAAGTAACTCCATGATTATAACTAACTTCACTCTGTAGTCACCTCGACTATCGGCCACTCGCGGCAGCACTAGTCGACATCGGCATGACACACCGTGTCATGCCGATGTCATGTACAAATACAAATTATTCAATCAAAATACATATAACAATATCAGAAATATTGTAGTTAATAAAATTCACAGAAAATACTTTAATAAATTTAAAAAATACGCGGTATTTGGTCAATAATTTACGAATATCCGACTAGGAGCTCGCGGGCCGGATTGAGCTTTTTCGCGGGCCGGATCCGGCCCGCGGGCCGTAGGTTGGGCACCGCTGCACTAGAGTTTACTGATGTTGGTTGAGTTTGGTTCAAAGGTCTAGAATTTTCATTTTTGACCTTCTGCCTCATTTCGGGTATTTATTTTCAAAAATTTTTAAACTAAAATGTCAAAAATTACATCCTCTACAACTTAGCCTCTAATTTTTGACATTTTCGTTTAAAAACTTTTGAAAATAAACACCCAAAATGAGGCGGAAGGTCAAAAATGAAGTTTCTAGATCTCTGAACCAAACTCAACCTACATCATTAAACTCTAGTTGCCATTAATATATTCAGAGAAACGCGTTTTAACTAGTAAGAACGCGTTCTTACTAAAAACGGGTTTTCACGAAATAGCAAACCACCTAGATTCACTACTTTTGGTTTCCTCATACGAATGCTCAACATTTCGTCACCTAATTCTAGAATCGTTTGTCAGGTTTAGAAACGATGTGCATTCTGATTGAGAATATATCAAAAATGGCTAATCTAAGTGATTTCACTCAAAATTTATCATTCCATAAACAATTCAACCAGAGAAGAATTAAATCAACAATTCATATATATATATATATATGTTTCAGCTGGGAATCATTTATGCAATAGTTCAAATCTCATTATGTCAACACAATTACAAAGTGAATGATTATAATATTGATGATGAAGATGACGAAGAAGGTGGTGGGGATGATGAATCTCCCTTGCCAGATTATACACGTTATTTCTCTGCAACAAATGATCACGAGGCATTTCTTGCTCCACAAAGAGAAGAGCCTACATCATTTGCATCTTTGGGTAACTTTGGAGATCCCTCTTTTGGAAGTGGCCCTTTTCTAGAACCAAGCGCATCTAATCAAAATAATCATAGTGAAGGATTTGTGGCAAGTCGAGTTCACTTCCCTTCATTATTTGATACAATACCATTTCAAAATCAGGTAAGAAATGATCTTTCTATTAAAATCTTTTTACATTCTCTCATCTGTTTCTAATTAAAGAATAATACTCGTCGTATCTCCGAAAAGGTTATAAATAAAGGGTTGACATTTTTACAGTATAATTTGGATATTTAATTTTAGCAATATATGTAATTTTCATGCTCTTAACTAAGTGCGAAGTCTAGTTATGGACAGACCCGACGAGAGGGGCGGGCATGGGGGGTAGTTACCCCTGAGCCCGGCACTGTTAAATAAATTTTTCTAATACAAAAATCTATTTCTTATTATAAATAAAAATATAAAATTGAAATTTTAAATAAAATAAAAAGTTAAAAAGATGAAACGTGGGTGTTAAATAATTTTTGTTTTGATTAAAGCCCAGGTTCAAATATCTGATAATCTAATATAATTATTTAAAAAAAGAGGGTCACAAAAAATATTATCGAAATTTTCAAGATATCAAAACGCCATTTTCTTAGCTAAAATTTGTGAGAAAGAGACACTACTAGTAGAGAGTGATTGAAATCCATTTGGTTTAGTTATTTACGAGGAGTGAACCGCGACCTAATATGCTGTACACCAACTTCCACTTGTACTTCCAAATATTTCCAAGTACTTCCAAATATTTCCAAGTACTTCCAAATATTTCCAAGTAATTCCAAATATTTCCAAGTAATTCCAAATATTTCCAAGTACTTCCAAATATTTCCAAGTACTTCCAAATATTTCCAGGTACTTCCAAATATTTCCAAGTACTTCCAAAATACTTCCAAAGAGGTGTACACCTACTTCCAATCGCGGATCACCCCTCAGTTATTTCCTATCCTATTTAAAAGCTGCCTCTCCACTTTGATGTTGATCAGCAGTGACTCTTTACTCTATTTCCCACTGAAAATCCTTTCAATAAAGAAACTCGACGCTTCAGTCATGCGACTGAAATGAAATTGAATCTGTGTTAAATTGAATACTTAGCTCACAAGCTATTGTTTTTTTCAAACTCGATTTTTGAAATTGGAGGCTGAAAAAAAATTCTAAGATTATTTGTGTTATCAAAACTCAGTTTAAATAAGTATTCGTTGATTGTCAATTTTGGATGTGAATTACTTAGGCATCCTCTTGTAAAGAGACTAGAATAAAATCACATATCTCTTAATTTTATTTGTATTATATAACACCATATAATTTATTTCAAAATATTTTAGGATATAAAATCTCCTGGCCCTTCTAATCTACCTCTACCACTATTGAAGCCCAGTAAGAAATATGTGGTAGGTAAATCAAGTTATCCTCCTCCTCCCTCGGCTTATGGAAAACTACATCACCGGTCAAGTTATAAGCCGGGGAGCTATAAAGTAGATGCAACAGGTAGAATTCTCACTATCAATTCTTATCAAAATTATTTCTATAATTTTAAAATATGTTTATATTTATAATTATTTTTAGTTGATGGTCCATCGTTTGCAGCAGCAACGCCTCCTGTAAGTCTAAAAAATAATCAGGTTAAATCTAAATGCCGAATTGTCTCTTCCGATATATCTGAAGATGATATCTCGACTGGAAGATTTCGAAGGGATATTAATGAAAAGAATGGATGTGTGGAATGTGAAGATCCACAAACAGGAGTTAAATATAAAAAATGTTCCCTGGGAAACGATGATTTCACTGGCCACGCTCAGGTAATTTTATTTAAAAGCCAATGATTAACTGCTTCAAACTTTATTTAAATCCCCATTTATAATTTTAGTCATTTTCAACTCGAGGTCCTCAGAGATTCCGGAGAGACGATCGCGATAACAAGCATAATCGTTTTCCCTTCCGATCGGTTTATGATTTCGATAAAGAACTTGAAGAAGTTCGTCAGCGATCTTATGATGCTGCTGAGTCTAAGCCTACTTACACTTTTGATGATTTTGAAAGTGAAAGCAGTAAAGAAACAGAAGTCCCTAGTGAACCCCCTTCTAAAGATTGTGTCAAACATGTCAAAGGTTGGTGATATTTATAATAATAATTAGATCATTTACTTAATAATATGTAGAAAAATAATTAATTCAACATTTTTACTTTGTTGTATGTATAATAATAAATAAATAATGTTTTTATATATTTTTAGATTCAATGACTTGTTACGTTTGTGAAGATAAAAAACGCGGTGGTAGTTACGAACAATGTAGTTATGCTATGCAACCAAAGTCCAGTAATTATTTAGTCTCACGACAACATTCATACAATTCAAAGGTAATTATAATAGTATATTATTATTAAATATATACCTACAGGTAGTCCTTAACATAATACGGCTTAACTTACGACTCTGAGTTTGTCTTTCATAAATGCGCATATTACATAAATGAAACAAACAGTTATGGGGATTTCCCTAAAATTTTATGTATGTGTATGACATATTTTAGGAAATCCCAGCAATGTTTTTATGTATAGGAAATGCAGGCTTTGAATTTGAATTTTGTACCTACCAATCTTTTTGTTGTTATTCTCTGTTATTTTTTTTATGAAACTCGACTTACGACCGTTGACTAGGACCCTATATTGGTCTAAGTCGAGCATTTCCTGTATTTCATAATAGATTAATAGAATAGCAAATTTTTAATAGTCTGCCGGTCGGACGTACCTATTCAATTAAATCGAAATCTTTTTTTTGCTTTAACTGTTTAGATATGATCGAAACCTCATTTTCGAACAGGATTTTTTCCTATCCGGGTGTTTGTCTGTTTCTCGATTACAATATGCTCGGTAATTCAAGAACAAAAATTGTTATCCAAAATGTTTGTATTTCCGAAACGAAGAACTGATTAAATATCTGACTTTCTAGTTTTAGAATTTCCTATTCAAAAATACAGAGAAATAGAAAAAAAAACGAATTGCCAAATGGGGAGTTGTCGAACATTTGTAGATCATGAGTAGAAAATATAATTTACATTTGTATTTGTCAGAAAATAGAAAGTTTCTCAGTATTCTCCTTTTCAGTTAATTGCAAGCAAAAAGAAACAAAAGTATAGTGGTAACATACCAAAATTTTCTTAGATCTAATTGGATTAAGGGCCAGTTGTGTGTCGGTTGGTAAAGTCTTTGTAAAAGTTGACAAAGGATAAAATCTTAGAATTCACTTAGTGCCCGGCGGGATGGTCAATCAGATGAAAGTGCGTGTCATCCGATTGGCCATCCGCCCGGTCACAAGGTGAATTCTAAGGTTTTACCCTTTTACAAAGACTTTACCAACCGAGATACAACTGGCCCCAAGTGGTTTAAACATGGCATGAATTAGCTTAATGTACCTTTAATAATAAAACTTAAAATTTTCTTTATTATTTATCTTAGAACTAATCAAAATTACATTATTATTATATCAAATTATCAAATCAATTAACTAAAATTATGTATTTTAAGGATAATCCTGACCAAGAAGGACAAAGCAAAGCTCCATCTTCAAATAGTTATGAGCAGCAAAGTGCTCCAAGTGAACAAAGCGAATATCGAGTATCAAGAACTGGTGAATCAAGCGGAATTGATTTAGGTAAATTAAATATTGGACCTGCAGAAGATAGTTCAGCACATGCAAGTGATGAATACTTGGCCCAGAGCAAAGCTTACGAAGACTATTTCAAGTAAGAATTAAACTATTATCTCTTTTTACTGCAACCAATTTGAAATTCATAGAGTTTATTTTCTTTAAAGGAAACTATTCCCAGAACTCTCATCTCAGGAGAGTATTATTAATAGCCAAAGAGATAACTCTAAAGATTATGATGAAACAACTGAAAATGTACATGAAGAACCCAGTCATAATGAAGATAATTTTGAAGAAAACAAGGGCTATCATGCTGCTGAAGAACAAGCTGATGTTTCAGCAAGCAATCTTCGAGCTCTTCTTGATAATAATGATCATAAAAAGGATCTTGAAGAAGTTCTTGGAGAATTTGAACAAAAGGATAGATCTTCGTGCACAAAGGTAAGGAAATTCGAAATATATATTTTCATCTAAAATATTGATAACATAAATCTTTATTCCCGCGCAATTTTTCCTGTTGAAAAGCAAAATTCGTGATAAAACTTAAGAAGAATGTAAACAGTTTCCTGTGAAACTCGTTCAAAGCTACTTTCTAGTGGAATCTGGGCCTTAATAATCAGTATTAATTAAATATGGGTGTTAATTGACTGAAATGTTTTTTAGAATCGAGTCCCATTATGTCCACGTTTAGATAATTAATATTTATAATTGAAAAGTAATGGAAGGCAGAGGATACTGAAGAAAAAATTATTACATTTCCAAATAAGATTTAGGTATTATATTTATTGGACTGTCATTCTTTTTTCCCCTTTCCTTTAAAACCAACGTTTCGAAGGATTCTTCCCTCCTTCTTCGGAGTTTAAAAGGGTCTAGGCTGCCTTCCATTACTTTCAATTAAAAATTCTACCAATCCGTCTCTCTCCAAAGAGAAAATTTCTTCAAATATATTAATATTTATTTTTTTAATGATATTGATGTGAGAAGAATCACTAGAGGTGCAAACTCTAGAAGCATAATTGACCCTTACATTGTGAAAAGAAAAAAATATGATTGAGACTGTCTTGCTGTAGACGTGAAACTTCTTAGCTCCTTTATTTAATTCAAGAAAATATCTCTTATTAAATAAAATATTGCATGCCCGTAGAGAGTAGAGATGATTCCGAGCGAGGGGTGAACCGCGATTGGAATTAGGTGTCCACTGTCTTTGGAATTATGTGAAATTATTTTGGAATTCATTAGACAATGCCCCTTCATCTATTGATTTCTACGTGGAAATGAAAGTGGAAGTGGAAGTAGGTGTACACGATATTAGGTCGCGGGTCACCCCTCGATTCCGAGTCTCTTTCTTCTCAAGTGCCTGTTGGAGTCAGAGAGGGAGAATCGCGTAGCCTCTGGCGCATGGAAAGGAGAGAGTAGTTTTTTCTTCAATTCTGGAGTCGGAGAGGGGGAAGCGTCTCAAATTTCGTGATGTTCATCATGCCAATTTGTCATACCGAGGCTAAAGAAGTTTTCACTTCAAAAAGAGAAAAAAAATTAGGCTTTGGGCGGGGTCGAAGGTTATTCAAGACCCACATCAACAGTTACGGTTGGTGCGGTCTTGTACAACTGAAGGTTATATTGTCACGAGAAAGGAACAGGACGAAAAGCAAGCATCAACCAATCTATAGAAGTTATAGTGATAAGCGAGTTTGACAATACGTTGGTTCGATTCTTATCCAATTTGACAGTAAAAAAATGTTCAGCGTTCAGGAATCGTTTTTTTTTTTTTAAATGAGGTTTAAGAGAGATTATTGAATTTAAAACATGGTAGTATGGTAGTACAACGAAAGGGTGGAGACTGTTGTACGACTAGCGAGGGAATCGTGTAAACTAGATAAGGCTGGATTTTCTAATAGTTTTTTAGCTTCTGAACCTAAATACCATATCTCAACCACTGCTAAATCTGCAGCGCGCAAGCTTGGTCTCCTATTTAGGTCTAGACGCTGTTATACTCCCAGTCAACTTCTTATACTGTATAAGGCTCAAATTCGTCCCTGTCTCGAATATGGCTCTCATCTGTGGAGGGGTGCATCCAAACATTCTCTTGCTACACTGGATGCAATTCAGAAGCGAGCAATTAAACTAATAGGAGACCCGGCTCTAACCAACTCACTCGACTCCCTGGCTCACCGAAGAACCGTTTCTGCCCTTTCCCTGTACTACAGATACTATCACGGTGTCTGTTCAGTCGAGCTGAAATCACTTATCCCCCCTAATGCCCTCTTTACGAGAAACACGCGGTTTTCTAACGCTCAGCACCCCTTCGCTGTCAAATTGGATAAAAGTCGAACAAGCGCTTTCGCCAACTCTTTTATCCCTATGACCTCCAGAGACTGGAACTCGCTCCCTGCCACCATCTTTCCCGCGACTTATAACCTTCAGCTATTTAAGACCCGCATTCACAGATACCTTCGACCTCCGTCCAACCCATAAAATTCTTTCTTCTTCTTTTCACTATGGAGGGGCCAACCCAGGCCTTTAGGGGTTGCACCTTTTTGGTGTAACTCCTTCTCTCATCATTATCATATAAAAAAAAAAAATAGAAATTCAACTTTGCATGCTTCTGCCTTTGCTCTAGTAGTAGTCTAGTATTTTCATTTTTTTTTAAATAATATACCTATTACATAAAATCTAATACAATATCAGAAGAAAATACTTTTAAATTAAAATAAAAATTATCCACAGGTAATTAAAGATAAAATGACATGTTATAAGTGCATTGATAAAAAAGGTATGCAACATCAAGAATGCATGTATGTTGCCGCAAGTCAGCCCAAAGCTTCTCATTTAGCTTATACTGGCTTAAAACAATTGCATCCAAGTGAATCAAAAACAAATACAGCTACTCAATCACCTTTAGAACCAGGTAAGTTCATTTACAATTAGTTTCTCTAAAAAGTGATTTAAATAGAGCTTAAGTAGTAAGGGGAAATTCATCTTTTCACTAATTTTTCTCAATAATTTTACCGATGATCCTAAAGTTTTCAAGGGACTCTTTCAGGCCAAAAACAAGATTAAAACGCCTTATAAATATTTACTTAATTACTTATTAATTATTTTCAAATATATGTTATTTTGGGTGTCCTTCATTGTTTTATAATATTGTCGACGTTTCGACGAGTTCTACTCTTATATTATATCATGATTTATGTTTTCTTGAATTCGTTTGTTATATTAACACTGGTTAACTGAAATTTTAATCTGAAGACTTATGAATTTATTATAGTAAAGTTTTTATGTAGATTCTCATAGTATTTTTTTATTTTTTTTATTATACAAATCAGTGTTTAGAGATATGTTCGGTCAAAACTCCGAAAAAGACTATGCTCAATATCTTGTGAGTCGCTATAGGCTGTAGATGTGTAGGTGTATAGGTATATATGGAACAGCAATATTGAAAATCAAAATATTTTTTTAATAGTAAAAATTTTCATATATCATTTCCCGTTTATTGTTTGTTTCTGGATGAATTTAGAACTCAATTTATAAAAACTATAATTACAATTTTTATCAATGTTTATTTTTAATCAAAAAGTTTGTTATATATTTATTTATTTATTTATTATTCTTAATATTTTAAATTTGTATTGTGCAAATTCTAATCGCGAAAGAAACAAGTAGTAAATTGGAAATAATAGATTAAGCTTTTTTCTATAAACAAAAATAAATAAATAAAGTATTTCAATTTCAAATCTTATAACACCATTCTTGCTGAACAAAATTTCAAAAATTACTATTTCATATCTATGGTGATTCAAATATTAGTCAAAATGGCGTTTTCTTGGTTTTGACGAATATCTCAAAAACCCGAATTGTTGTAAAAAATTGGAAAATGTACTGATAACTATATGTTTTTACACATCTACTAAAATCAATTCTTAGAATTTTTGAAGGGAGTAGAAAGTTTCTATTTCACTTTTTGACTAATAGTGGACCAATAAATTAGACCGAAAATTTTTTATATTTTATAAATACAATAATTATTTTCTAATTATTTCAGGATCATTGGTAACCGCTGCCACCATTGCAGATATGGAGGCTAGTCAAGCTGGAGACCATATTAGTCGAGCAAGGAGGATGGCTCCCGGTCACGAAGAAACTGAAGAAGAAAATATAAAAGAGCAAGAAGAACCTTCTTATGAAGGAGATGGAACTGCAGAGGGTGAATCGCCTGATGGCTTATATTCTGCTGAAACAAGACCTCAATATGACCCTGTCTTAAAAGTTCATTTACCCCGATACATGTTAACAAGAAGTGAACATGAAGCAACTTTTGATGAATTTATGTCTTCCGGTCGATAATGACTAGTAATATTATAAGCATAAAATCGCTTCTTTATCAGGGATTATTTTCCTTGAAAAAAAGATAAAAAAAATTAACAGCTTTAAGTTGTGTTATTTATTAAACTTGTTAAGAATATTAAATACTTATATTTAATTATTGTTGTTATAATGCTTTGCTCGAATTTAAAGCATTAATGTCTTAATACTCTGAATTTAGCCTATTTGTTAGGCGTTGTTGAATTTTACCCAGATTATGGGAATGTTAATAAAATCTTATAAAATATTTTATATATTTCATTTTACAAGTATATTTATATTTAATGAATTATCCGGCTATCATTTTGAATTAATTATTAATAATTTCTATTATATCTTAGAAAATTGATCTTCGATAATATCAAAAGTATTTTAGGTTTTTGAAACGTGAAGTATCAGTCGAAATCAAAATTTCTTCTTTTGAAATTTTACCCCATATATTAGAAGAGGGTGGATATATAAAGTTAGAGTAACAGGGTCCCATTAAAAAACTTTAAAAATTTCGAACCTTTGGTATTTCTTTCGAAATCGTAAATAAGCTTTTGAAGTTAGTCATGATGCAAAAATTATGGGTAACATGGCCTCAGTAGATACTAGTCAATAGGAAAAGAAACTTTATGGCTATTAGACTTCAGGGCTTGGCCGGGAATTTAGACCACTACGAAACTATTTCATCGTGAGAGGTTGACCAAAATAATAGTTTATCTTCATTAGCGGAGACAGCACCAAAAGAAGAGGAAGAAGATAACGGTAAGACAATATAAAATATATAATGAACAAATTAATAAATAAAATTTCAATTGAACTTCTGAAATTTCACTTTCTTTCTGATGTGAATCTAAGTGCTAGGGTTTCTCATTTCTCGGCAAATAATAATTGCCGGGAAACGAGAATATTTCGAATATATTCCTCGGAAAACCGGGTTTTAATATTAAAAAATTCAATGGAAGTACAAAATCTGTAATCATGTATGACTTTTGCAAAAAACTATTGATTTAGTTTGATTTCTCTAAAAAGTACATTTCTCAGAAAGCGTCTGGATTTTTTACTTTATCCAATGCACTAAATTTTAGCTTTTTACATGAAAGCGTTTCCTGAGAGTACAAAATTCCAATCTTGAATGATTTTAGTTAATGAGCTGAAAATTGGTATGCAACTATGTATTTTTGCATTTAAATGCGCCAAATTTTAGCTTTATATATGAAAACGTTTCCTCTCAGTATAAATTGCCAATTTTAAATAATTTTATCTAATTAAACTCGATTCGAATCTATGTATTTTCACATTACACTTAACTAAATTTTAGCTTTATGCCTGAAAACATTTCGCGAAAATATATACATTTTTTTGCATGATGTTATAAATAATTCCGGGGAATGACTTTTTTTCTCGGGAAATCGTGAACGAGAAATCCCGGGAGAGAAACCCTACAAAGTGTATAATACAAATCTTAGTAAAAAAGCGAACAGGGCGATGTTAAACTCTCGTGTGACCTCATTATTTACCGATGAATTGTACACCCCCCCCCCCCCCTATTTCGAAATCCATCTTACATTTGCTGATCTATTTGAGATGATGATGAGCTCAGTAAATTTAAATAATATCTGAATTTCTTTGCGGGCCATTAAAATTAGGTACGCCAAGGATCATTGGTTGCTTACCGCTGCTTTAGATTATATTCCGTTTGGCTCGCCTTTGGCTTGGGGTCAGCTCACTAAGGGCCGGTTGTA
>JALMQS010000030.1:29711379-29901004 GCA_024734495.1 Forficula auricularia | reverse complement strand
CAGGCACTTTCATCTGATTGGCCATCCCAGCCATTTACCCTTTGCCAACGGTTAAAAAGAGTTTACCAACCGATATACAACCGGCCCTAAGGGCCAGTTGTATGTCGGTTGGTAAACTTTTTTTAAACGTTGACAAAGGGTAAAACCTTAGAATTCACCTTGTGCCTGACGGGATGGCTAATCAGATGAAAGTGCCTGTCATTTGATTGGCCATCCCGCCGGCCACAAAGTGAATTTTAAGGTTTTACCATTTGCCAACATTTAAAAAGTGTTTACCAACCGACATACAACTGGCCCTTAGTCGAGTGTGCTCTAGGAGCGACATCGTATAACTAAAACATAATTATACCTATCCAGACATTTTTTAATTGGATTTTTTTTCTAAAATTAACTGAGCCAAAACTGATCTGAACCTAAATTAAAAAGTTAAAGTATAGTGATGACATCTTTTATTAGCCTACATCAGTGATGGCGAACCTATGACACGCATGTCAATGGTGACAGGTTAAGACATTTTGGGTGACACGCATAATTCTACGGACGGTCTTCGCTCAAGAAGATTCAAAGGAGGTTGCGCTTAATTCACTAAGGCCCGGTTGTATGTCGCAAAGTAAATACTTTTTACCATCTACCTTGGTTAGTGGTAAAAAGCATTTACTTTGCGACATACAACCGGGCCTAAGTCACTAAATTAAAGAATAATTAGGTTTTGTTTTTGAATAAATAAACATATAAAAAATATTTTTGTTTTGTTGATTTTTGTATTTTTTTACTAGGGCTGCAACTATCACCAAATTATGAATATTTCTAGAGGTGACACATCAGCCGAGTTAACTCGGTTATTTCTGAATTTTGACACACCAAATTCAAAAGGTTCGCCATCACTGGCCTACGTACTCAGAATGTAATTGATTTGGAAATAATAATAAATATTTACTCCTTGACATTGTTAAAGAATTGTTTTTTTTCTATTTACGTAAAACAAAATATGGAAAATAATTGTAATACTTTTGGATCCATAACTAACTTAGGTTTACTTGGGAATTCTATTTTAAATAAGGTAATTAAATTATTTAAAGTTTTTTGTTCATATACCCGCTGTTCATACATATGAATGGTTCCAAGACCTGGTCTTTCATACCTATACAACCAATGGTCAGTTCTATTTTTTTTTTTCTTTTCGGAACTGGACAAGCGGAAAAAAGTATACTGTTTTCTTTAGGAAGATCCTAAATTATCGAGCTACCTTTTTCAATCTTTTGCAGCAGATTTCTCGGAGAATGACCGCACCTTTCTTAAATGGCTCGAAATTGTACTCAGATTATTAATATGAACAAAAAATTTACGTAGTTTATATTTTTGGCCCCTGTAAGTGTACAAGCATCCTCGATAGCTTAACCGTTTACGACTTTTCCCATTTTTATAAATACCACCATACCACTATTTCTACTGAAAAATCCTAATTTAGAAGAATCTCCTGATTTTTAAATAGAGAATACTCTTTCACTATCACATATTTGAACAAACGTCATTAAATTCTTTTAATTCTTGACTGAAGAACTGGTCTAGAACTCAAAAAAAAAAAAAAAAAAAAATATATATTTCATACAAGTCCGAGTAGGTTTGCTAAGATCTGCATACAATTTCTAATAAGCAAAATTACCATAATCTGATTTAATCAGCTTCATTTCTATTTAAATATATAGTACACAAAAATTCGTTCACCTTTACATATTGGTAATACTTTGTAAAGCGTCGTATTTAACGACTTCAAAGACAAGTAGGTATGTATATGCTATTTAAAAAAGCAGTAGGTATCCGGAACACCAAAGGTTGCTCGGTAATTTTTTGCTTAAGTTTAAAGCCATATTTTAATATTATTTTTAATTTAAAGTTCAGTTAAAAAAAGGTCGATTTATATTTAGAACCAGATTTAAATAAAATTGAAATATTATTTTTGCCAACGTTTTGATTGTTCACAAAGTTTTGAAGTTAAATTCAATTAAAAATAATATTAATATACACGGAGGTTCCTTCAACGACCCTGATAAACCCTGAATATTCCTGGTTTTTTTAAGGGTGAAAAGTCGACTTTCTAAGTGCCGGTTGTATGTCGCAAAGTAAATGCTTTCACTTTCAGTGCCTGTCATCTGATTGGCCATCCCAGTGCCTCCATTTGCATCACCGTTTGTTAGTGGTAAAAAGCATTTACTTTGCGACATACAACCCGGCCCTAATACATTCTTTTGTTCGGAATTTGTGGTTTTCATTTACTTTGTCTTTTCACTAAGGGCCGGTTGTATGTCGCAAAGTAAATGCTTTTTATTATTAAGGGTAGATGGTAAATGGAGGGGCTGGGATGGCCAATCAGATGACAGGCACTGAAAGTTCCTGTCATCTGATTGGCCATCCAAGCAGCTCCATTTACCATCTACCCTTGGTTAATGGTAAAAAGCATTTACTTTGCGACATAAAACCGGCCCTAATTCAGAATTGAATTCTACTATTCCGTCTTCGAAATAGCCCATAATTCAATAGTTATATCAGATTTTGTTTAGGGAATGGTGTTGATTTGAGGTGAAACATAATTAAATTTTATAGGTAAGATGAAAATGTTTAATTTTATAGGTATATGAATATCAGAATTTGATATAGTTTAAAATTATCTATTTATTATTTACTTCATTTTTAAAACATTTCCAATTTATTTCTTTTTGTTGAGAATAATAATCTACCAAAATATATTTTAATCAAAAAATATTGAACAGTATTTTTTTTTTTTTTTTTTTTTTTTAATGCAATCGAATGCAAGAAGGGGTGCACCAGTAAAGATGCAGCCCCAATGGATCTCGAAAGACCCTTGCATTACCGAAGAGAAGAGAAAGTTGATTAAGTGAGAGGGTGTAGACGTAGGTGTCTATGCACTCCGGTTTTGAAGGTTTGAAGATTATAGGTGCTGGGAAAGATAGAGGCTGGAAGAGAGTTCCAGTTCCTTGAAGTCATGGGGATATATGTATTGGCGAATGAAGTGGTCCGGCACTTTTCTAATTTAACCGCGAAAGAGTGTTGGGAGTCGGCAAAACGCGTGCTACGTGCAAAGCATGCTTTGGGGGGAATTATTGATTTTATCTCATCAGAGCACCTGCCGTGATAGTATCTATAGAAAAGGGAAAGGGCAGAGACATCTCTTCGATGAGCCAGCGAGTCGAGGGAGTCGGTGAGGGTAGAATCGTCAATTAGCCTGACGGCTCGTTTCTGAATTGCATCCAGAGTAGCAAGAGAGTATTTTGAGGCCCCTCTCCACAGATGAGAGCCGTATTCGAGACAGGGGCGGATTTGGGCCTTGTAGATGGTGAGAAGTTGTGGGGGTTTGTAAAATCGCTTGGACCTGAATAAGAAGCCAATCTTCCTTGCTGCAGATTTCGCCACAGAGGAGATGTGTTCATTCCAAGACAGGTCAGATGCGACAGAGACGCCTAGCATGGATAGGCTGTCACACATTTTTAGGGTATTCGAATCGAAGTGAATATCAGGGAAATCTTTATTTTCGCGCCTAGAAATTAGACAACATTGAGTCTTGTTTGAATTGAAGTTAACTAAATTTTGTGAGCCCCATTTATTCAGTTTGTCTAGGTCGAGAGTAATTGAGGAGGTAACATTGATTCGATTGTTCGGGAGTGAGGATTTACCGTGTAGAGTGCTATCGTCGGCGTAACAATGAGTGGAGTTTGCCGTTTGATCGAAAAGGTCGTTTATATAAATTAGGAAGAGTGTGGAGGAGATTACGGAGCCTTGGGGAACACCAGAGTTTGTGGAGAACGATTCAGATGATGTTCCATCCACCACAACTTTTATACTTCGGTATTGTCAGTATTGTCAAAGTGTCCGAATTTTGAGTCCGCTTTTGTATATTAAAATATGTCTCCAAACCCAAAAACTTCTACTCTATAATAATTTTTATAAAAAAAAAAAAAAAATAAAACCGACTTCAAAAAAACTAAATGCAACAAATAAAATAATAACTCAAAATTCAAATAAAATTCACTAAAAGGTATAAAATAATCATCTAATTTAGTTACAAATAAACGAGGAAATATTAACATGAAATCACTTTTTGAAGTCCCAGGTGCCAAAAATATACATTTTATGAATCTAACTCGACGGATCTTGTTTAGTACGTTTGGCGGGTAAGCTCGCTTATATAGTTTGTTTAACACCGACTTCAAAAAGTGATTTCATGTTAATATTTCGTCGTTTAGTTGTAACTAAATTAGATATTTATTTTATAACTTTTAGTGAATTTTATTTTATTTTTGAGTTATTATTTTATTTGTTGCATTTAGTTTTTTTGAAGTTGGTTTTATTTTTTTTTTTTTTTTATAAAAATTATTATTATTTTTCTCTTTTTAGGGACGTTATTATAATAGTGACTTACCATAATATAATACCTTGCATGAATCTCGAAAGAGAAAGCGTTGGGCTAATAAATAAGAAAATGTTAATAAAATTCAATTCATAAATTGAGAAATTATCTCGAAACATTAGCGGGTTTTAAATGAATGTTTTAAGATTTTTTAAAGATTTAATTTATTACAATTTCGATTATTTGCTCATAAGAATTAGAGATTTACGCTATTTCATCATTGATCATATCATCAGAACTTCACCAAATTAATAATTTATATTTTTACCAATCGGAAACTAGACTGAACCCAATCCAAAAAAAGCATCAAAATTGGTTCACAATTGGCGAAGATATCAGCTAACATAGACACAAAAAAAAAATCAGTCGAATTGAGAACCTCCTCCTTTTTTGAAGTCGGCTATAAAAATTACATTTAATACCTAATCTTTTTGTACATATGTATATTTAATAAATTCATTTTAGGGCTTAGCTTTTTCTAATAATGAACGAGTCACATTAAATTTAGAGGGCTTGCTACCTCCGCGTGTTATAACTCAAGACGAACAGATTGAAGATTGTCTTAAAATTTTAAATTATTATGAAAAACCCTTAAACAAATATAAATATTTGATGGAAATTGAGGTAAATCAAAATATTATTTAATTTTTTATTTTATAAAAAAATGATAAAATTTTATTATGTATTTAATTTTATTTATTTTCTTAGAAAGACGAACTGGTAAGCAAAATAAGTAGGTTATAATGAAAGGCAGTCCATAAATTATTTAAATTTTATTCAAATTCCGACGTTTCGGAGGCCATTTCCCTCCTTCTTCAGGGTGTTTAATAGTTATTGAGCCGAGTTATATTCCACCAATAACTATTCAATACCCTGAAGAAGGAGAGAAAAGGTCTCGGAAACGTCGGAATTTGAATAAAATTTAAATAATTTATGGACTGCCTTTCATTATTAACCTACTTATTTATTATTTAAATTCCATTTTTCCGTTCAATTCAAATAAGCTAATAGAAATTAAATTAAATAAAATTCTAATAATAAATGAGGTCTATTTGCAACAAAATTTTCTCTGGAGAGAGACGGGCTGGTAGAACTTTTAATTAAAAGTAATGGAAGGAAGCCCAGGGGTAGTGAGGAAAGAAAAAATTAACACAAATCCAAATAAGGTGTAATTTATTGGAATCCTTCCTCCTTTCCTTTCAAACCGACGTTTCGGAGGATTCTTCCCTTCTTCTTCAGGGTTTTCTTTCCTTATTACCCCTGGGCTGCCTTCCATTACTTTCAATTAATAAATGAGGTCTTTTAAGTCAAATCCTTTTATTTTATTTTAAGGCGAAGAACATAAGGCTATTTTACTCTCTATTAGATAAAAAACCCGAAGAACTGATTCCATTAGTTTATACTCCAACTATAGGATCAGTATGCCAAAATTTCGGAATAATTTATAGAGATTCATATAAAGGATTATTTATTTCTATACATGATCGTGGACGTATAGAACAATTATTTGCTAATTGGTAAGTTATAGTCAAGTTAAGTGGTAAAATGATAATGTGTCTAGATTATTGACCAAGAACTCGGCTCGTGTTGAGTAACCTCTCGATCAAATTCTTTGTTATTTTCATCCATCGTCAGCATTCAATTAAAGACCCCTCATCACAATTATGATGAACAAAAGCGACATCATAGCCCTCACTACACTACTTTCTTATGACACCTCTGAATTGAGTTAAAATATGAAGTTCAAGAGTACAAATAACTTTAATTAGACTTTTTCCACATTTCTTTAATACCGGGTGGGGCATAAAGATCTACCACATTTTGAAGAGGTATAAAAAAATGAAAAAATTTAACTAGAAAAAAACTGAATTTTTGAAAAGAAGATAAAATAATTTTTTTTAATGTGTTTTAAACATTATCAGACAAAAAAAAGGGGGAGGGGGGGGGGGTCAAAAATGAAAATTCTAACCCATTTGACCAAACTCAACCAAATTTTGTAAACATATTCTGTGGACCCCCAGAAGATTAGAAATCCAAAAAAATAATAAAATTTTGTAAACATTTGGTTTCATTTTTTACCCTCCCACCCCCTTTTTTGTCTGATAATGTTTAAAACACATTAAAAAAAAAATATTTTACCTTCTTTTCTAAAATATATTGAGTTTTTTTCTAGTTAAATTTTTTCATTTTTTTTATTCCACTTCAAAATGTGTGGTAGATCTTTATGCCACACCCTGTATATCAAATGCATTTTAAAATGTATATAAAAGTTCAAATTAAAATATATATACTTATCGTTAGAAAAATGTTCTCACAAAGAAAACAAATTTTACACCATTATTGTAATAAACTAAATTGTGCCAAATTTGAACTTTCTATGGGCCTAAAATTAAGTGTATGTGAGTGTGAGGGGAGGTTTTTTTTCCGTAAATTATTATAAATTAATTTATTAAATATTAAATATGTATAAGAGAGTGGCCCCTGTATGGTAAAGTCACATGCATGGCCAACAGTTTATTTTTTTTTTTTAGTATTACTAATTCATGAAAAAAGTGGGATTTTTTTTAGTCATATTTTCTAAATGTCTCAAAAACGGCTAAAACCATTTTGGTAAAAAAATGAGCAAATTCACACCGTTTTGGTCTAAGTAAAATAAAACCTTGTATAGTAAACAAATATTTATAATTTATGAGATATTAATTGTTTTGTCAATATGTCTAGTTCAAAAGTCCATGAAGATATCAAGCGAAATTTTATATGTAGATTTTTTATTGAGATTAAGAACTGATTAGATTTTTGGATGAAATCGGACCAAAAATTAGGAGCGGGGTGGGTTTTTAAGAATACTTATCCAATTTAGTCCAAATCTTACACAGTTAGCCTTATCCTTTAAGGTTTTATTTATCATTGCAAAAATCAACTTCCTAAAATAGCCAAGGGCAAGGTGTATGGTAAAGTCAGGCAACATCAGATTTTTTATGATTTATATAAACATCTGACATTACGAATATTAAAACCATATTCCTATGAAATTTCATCAAATTAGTTACCACCTAGTATAGATGCAAGGGATAATGAATTAAAATTCAAAATTAAAATTATGTTTATTACTTATTTTAAGAAATATTAAACTAACTATATATTTTCAGGCCCCGGCAAAATATTAAGGTAATTTGTGTCACCGATGGTGAAAGAATTCTTGGCCTAGGGGACTTAGGAGTTTATGGGATGGGTATATGCATCGGAAAGCTAATGTTATATACAGCCTTAGCAGGCATTGATCCGTCTGTATGTTTGCCTGTGACTCTCGATGTTGGAACCAATAACAAGGTAAAGGCTGGCCTTGCACATAGTATATATGTTAAGGATCAAGTGATTAATCAGGGCACTATTTATAATCAAGTCAAATCGGGCTACGTAATTAATACTTATTTAAACTTCATTATTTATCACATTGTCTGGTCATTATGAATATTGCTACGTAACTGTTGTGCGATTTGATAATTAAGGCACAGGGAGGGAGCGAGGACCAAGAATATGGAGCACGTACATTAAAATTACTGTCTCAAACACTTACAAACTGGCAATAATACATGGCACTCTGAATCATTTATATTCAGGAAACCAATTTACAGTATGCAAGGAAAAGTTTGTTTCCGTTGAAGATATTCCAGATTTTGAGATTTCACTAAGAGAGTGTGCTCTAACTGTGGATGTCAAAGGTTCAGTCGATGTTGTAACATTAAATTAATTTAAGTAATAAAGCACATCTTTTTATTATTCTGCCCAATAGATGACGGATATTTAATTATTTCAAAAGTTTTGATCATATTTTCTACTCATATTGGGCATTTTTCAAACTGTCTGGACATTATGAAGCCCTATTAATCACTTGGTCCATAACATATATAACTTATATCAAACTTAGGGAACGCGGTGTTGATATATAGTGAAACATTTTACAAATTAGATGGTATATATATGTCACAGAGTTATGATTAAATTTGTTATTTGGCCCTGATTAAACAAAAAAAAATCGGTTGTCTGTAAAGTCGGTTTACTGACGATAGTTGAACGTGACGTAATAAGAAAATACCATTCCATCAGTATTTTCTTATGACGTTGTCACGTTCAACTATCGTCAGTAACCGACTTTACAGACAACCGATTTTTTTCATAAAATTCTTCGTTCAGAAAATCATTTTAAATTTACAAAATACTTGAATAAAATTTATTGTTTAAATTTCTACTCGACTGTTAAAATTTAATTTTTGATTTTATTATTTTATAATAATAAATTTTGTATTGACATTATTTCTTTCAGTAAGTAAACTGAATAAAAGTTGTTGTTCAATTAGTTACTTAATTATTTTTGCAAATTTAATTGTAATTTGTTGTAAAAAAGTAATAATTTTGAATAATTTATTATAAGAATAAACTGTGATTAAATTATTGTCCATAAATCTTAAATTTAAAATTTAAAATTTGAAAACATCATTAAAATTTTTGTAACTGTAGCTTTTAAAAAGCCCACCTCAATCTTTGTCGCTCGTTCCGCGCTCTCACTTGCACTTCAAGCCTTAAATGGAACGCCTCAGAGCGAGGTAACGCCGCATGAGTCATGTTTTTTCGAGCGTGCAGCCGGCTTCATCGAATTATAAAAATTTTCACCCCCACTCAACTCCTTATATTATACAAGGCTCAAATTCGCCCCTGTCTTGAATATTGCTCGCATTTGTGGAGAGGGGCCCCCAAGTATTCTCTAGAAACCCTGGACGCAATTCAGAGACGAGCTATCAGACTGATAGGCGATCCTACATTAACTGACACTCTCGACTCCCTAGCCCATCGTAGATCTGTCTCCGCCCTTTCCCTTTTTTATAGATACTACCATGGCTTTTGTTCTGACGAAATTAAATCGATAATCCCACCAAGGGCTTCATTTGCGCGAAATACACTATTTTCTAAAACTCAACACCCCTACGCGCTTAAACTGGATACTAATCGAACAAACGCATTCGCCAATTCATTTATCCCCATGACATCTAGAGACTGGAACTCTCTTCCCGACCGTCTTTCCAGCAACTTATGACCTTCAATCTTTCAAGACCAGCATCCACAGATACCTTCGACTTCTACCCAATCACTAAATCTCCCCTTATCTTCACGTTACAAGGGTCCACCACGGACTACAGAGGTTGTACCTTCTTAGTGCAACTTCTTCTTGTATCAGTATCATTATAAAAAATAAAAAAAAAATTATAAGACGTAGTCACGTCAAAAAGCGACAACTTTTCATTTTTATAATATGTAGGGATATATTGTATATAGTACTAACTTTATATAATTAGTTTTATATATAAATTTTAAGCAACGCCTTTCTTATTGCTACGAATATCTAAGACGAATGGAACACAACATGAGCAGATCCATCAGATAAATTAAAAAAAAAAATTGGCGACTTGATGTATTTATTGTCTCTTTTAACTTGGGTAAATAACAGGCAATAGATCTGTCGAAAGAAAAACTAAATTATAGCCAATAGTTTGGACTCACAAAGAACAGCAGCACGGAACAAGAAGGAAAAAATATTTAAAATTGAATTTTGAATAATTAGACTTTTAAATGAGATTTTGTAGACAATTTTCTGTCTACTAGCTCAGATCTTTGCGGCTTGGGTAAGAGATTTCGATTTTGCCTTCTTCTCTGAAGAATTTCAAATAAAACAATCTAAATGGTTACTAATAACGTATTAATTAACGATTTTATATTTTTTTTTTAAATAATGTTGCCTTAGGGCTTTTAATTATTTAATAATGAAACTATTCATGTAATACTAGTAATATGAAAAGAGCTTTGCTTTGCCTTCTGAGGTTTGCAATTGCTAGACATGGTGCTGTTTGAGTTTATCTAATATAATCGTATTATTAATTATTTGATTAATTTATTATATTACATTATCGTAAAATTATAACTTTTAATATGTTAAAAGATATTCCATTATTGTAGGCTGAATGGACTTGTTGAATCCATCGCCCCACAGCCTCGCTCGCTTGCCGGGAGGCTTGCGATCCAGCCTCTTGATAAAACGGGCCAAAGAATTGTAAATAAAAAAGAAAGCGGTCTTATTTTATCAATTTCATCTATCTTGAGGTTCATAGTAACACAACAACATAATTTAATATAAAAAATAGCATTTTGATTAAGAATTTTGTATTTTAAAAGAGATTTTGTGATAACATTCAATTTCATCTCTCCGGGAGTGAATCAACGAAAAAGGAGAAAGAGTTTTATTTTTTTCTCTCATTAGATATTTATTCAAATCTATTGAAAATTCATATCTCTGTGTTATTGTCATTTATCTTTTACATCAAATAATTATTATGAGGAAATTTGCATTTAAAGGGTAGTTTATTTGATGTCCAATTTGAAAAAACGCTAATAACTCCGTTTAAATTTTTTTTTAAATATGAAATTAATAGATATTATAAAACAATTAATTCAATTTTGAGCGAAATCGATTCAGTACTTTTTGAGAAAATCGTCAAAAACCCCTAAAAGCGTCTATGAAAGGCCGTTTTAGAAACATTTTATAATTCACCTCCATGTCACAATCACTATTTCGTTTCATATGACTTTTTAAACTTTTTCAAAGGCATCTTGTGATGTCAAAAAACGTCTTTTTTTGACGGTTCAGATGGTTTTTGACCATTTTCTCAAAAGTAATGAATCGATTTCATTCAAAATTGAATTAATTGTTTTATAATATTTATTAATTTCATATTTAAAAAAAAAAATCAAACGGAGTTATTAGCATTTTTTCAAATTGGACTTCAAATAAACCATCCTTTAAAATGCAAATTTCCTAATAATAATTATTTGATATAAAAGATAAATGACAATAACACACAGATATGAATTTTTAATATATTTGAATAAATATCTAACGAGAAAAAAAAATACAACTTTTTTCCATTTCTATTTGATTCGCTACCGGAAAGAAGAAATTGAATCTTTTAATAAAATTTCTTTTAAACTACAAAATTCTTAATCAAAATGCTATTTTATTATATTAAAAATGTGCTGTGAACCTCCAAGTAGATAAAATTGATAAAATAAGACAGCTTTCTTTCTTATTTATAATTTTTTGGTCTGTTTTATCAAGAGGCTGGATCGCAAGCCTCCCGGCATGGAAGCGAGGCATTTGCTATGGATTCAACAAGTCCATTCAGACTACAATAATGGAATATCTTTTAACATATTGAAAGTTAATATATTTAAATATACGATAATGATAAATTAATAAAATAAATAAATTAAATAAATAATAATACGATTATATTAGATAAATTAAAACCAGACTCTAGCAACTTTGAACAAAGCTATCTTCATATTATTAATATTAAATAAATTATTAATTAATTAAAAGTGTTAATTGAAATTATTTATTATTTTATTACGTATAAAAGAAAGTTGCTGCAAACCTATCGATAAATGAAATTGATTAAATAAGATTGCTTTCTTTCTTATAGTATAATTCTAATCGCTTCTCAGCATTCTCAGAGGAGAAATCTCTCCTACATTATTTTCTGATTTTTTCTGATTATTATTATAAATTCACTAAATTAATGGTTATAATACCATTTAAGGTTTCTAAATAAATAATATGTATTTTATACTACAAGGTTTATTAAGAATGTCTACAGAGGGAAGGTCGGCCAGGTGTGTGTGTCAGGCCTCTCGAGTTGATAATTGCAACTCCCCGGCTTATTTACAACTTGCCAGGTCAATTATTCGGCAATTCACCAATTAATCGGGCCTTGTGCCTTCGCTTTGACCTATTCGACTACTCGGCGAATAGATATATTACAAATATTTCAGAGAGCAAATCATACACGGTCTACACTTTTAGAATATATTAATATTTTCATATATTCGACTAGAACACTAGGTTTGGCAACAAGAATCTTAAAATAATTATAATATTATTGGCATTAAATAATTAATTTTATTAATAAATAATAAAAATCCCTAAGACAACTACGAAAGGTCAATAACTAAGGATTTAAATGCGTTAATTTATACTTATTATCCTAAAACAATTTTCAAAGGTGTATATCCAAAACTTATTTATAATTTATTTCTTTAATAACAAATTACGGGATCTTTTCTGTTATATCTAACGAACCTAAATTTTTATTACATTTTTTCTGTGATTGAAATACCAATTCTGTCCCGTTACCGAAACGGAATCCAAACCATGATTTTTTTTCTTCTTCCAGCAGATCTGTTGCCTGGTTGGATCTACATGAACTGTCCAAATTTTCTAAAAAAAAAATATTTTCTAAATATGTGTTTACCTAAAATTATTATTTTTGACTAAGCTCGAGCGAATTGCAGGGGTCATTCAGCAAGTTGTTATTTAATTAATTTTGAAATTCCGATTATATAGCTTTTATTTGAGGACTCGTTATATCTTGGATTAAAACAAAATAGAATGATAGGAAACACTTACGATGAATTTGTAAAGGAATTTATGCAAGCTGCGGTAAATCGATTTGGAAAATCAATTTTAATTCACGTAAGTAATATTAAATATTATTTTTATTTTCCAACTTATTTTTATTCGCAATCGTATTTTTAAGTTTGAAGATTTTGCTAATAAAAATGCATTCTCACTACTAAATAAATATCGAGAAGAATATTGTGTTTTCAATGATGATATTCAAGGAACAGGGGCGTGTGTTCTTGCTGGAATTCTTGCTTCTTGTAAAATCAGAGGCGTACCATTAGCTAATAATATAATTTTATTTTTTGGAGCTGGTGAGGTAAAATTTACTTTGAATTTATATTCTCGAATTTTTTTTAAAAATAATTGAAATTTTAAATTCTTTAGGCAGCCTTAGGGATTTCTGAATTATTAGTAAAAGCCCTTATTAAAGAAAACATTAGTGAAGAAGAGGCTATTCAAAAATTATGGTTAATTGATTCACAAGGGCTTATAGTACATAATAGACCGGAAGGTAAACTAGAAGACCTTAAATTAAAATATGCGAAAAATCACCAACCAATGAAAGATCTTCTTTCAATTATACGAAGTGTTAAACCTTCCATATTAATTGGTAATTTAAAAGTTTTACTTTTAAACAATTGCATTCTAATCAAAGTTTTGTAGGGGCTTCTGGAATACCTAGAGTCTTTACAAAAGATATTCTTGAAGAAATGGCACTCATAAATAAGGAGCCTGTTATATTCGCATTGAGTAATCCGACCAGTAAATCAGAATGTACAGCAAAAGAAGCTTTTACTTTTACCAAAGTATTATTTGCTTTTTTTAATTTTAATAATTCCAAATTCTTAATAATAATTAAGAAGAGGAGTTTAAATTTGTGAAACGTAAAGAAAAATAACACTGCTCAACAAAAATTAAACAAAAATTTGTAACCGTAATCTTAACAATGGATTCCAGTAGAATTTTATACTCTGATTATCTTGTAATTCCTCGATTTTTTACAACAGGTCAGAGTTTTGAGATATTATCGGTCAAAGGCCATTTTGACTTATTTTCGAGTCCCATTAGATATTAAACACCAATATTTGAAATTGAAATATTTTGTTGACCTAATAGAAACCATCTTCCTCTTTGATTTTCAAATTACCACTTGAATTTAGCTCAATTAGAACTCGAGTTATAACTAAAAAATTAAGTCCATATGATTTTATCAATATTTATTATTCTTTATAATCACGTATTTTTTAGTTATAACTCTAGTTCTAATTGAGCTAAAAACAAGTGGTAATTTGAAAATCAAAGAGAAAGCTGGTTTCTATTACTTCAACAAAATATTTTGATTTCAAATATTGCTGTTTAATATCTAATGGGACTCGAAAATATGTCAAAATGGTCTTTTCGTCTTTTTGACCGATAATAGTATCTCAAAACTCTGGCCTATTGTAAAAAATCGGGAACATGCATGATAATAATCAGCGTATAAGAATCCATTGTTAGGTTTACGGTTAGATATTTTTGTCGGCCAATGTAATTTCTTTGTCTCTTGAATACGATATGCAGGATAATTCAAGAACGAAAAGTTGTAAAAAAATCCATTCTAGTGCAAATATGTTTCTATTTCATTTACCAAGGATTGATTAGATTTCTAGCTTCAGAGCTCCCAGATCAAAATTATAGAAAATATCTGCATTATTATTTGAGTTGTGACACTTACTCAGCACAGGTGGTGATAAACATTTAATCTACCCCTTAGGGTGGTCCTTATTTTGGGTATTTTCGAATTTTTAACCTGACAAGGGCTCATATCTGAATTTTAACCTGTGCCCCCTGTGTAAGTTTCTCATTTAAATAACATGGGGTTTTGCCATTGAAAGATCAATTTTTTTATTCCAGCCAAAGTAATTGTACAAAAAAGCTTTTAATACTTTTATTAATTATTTTTTAAACCTTTTTATAAACATCTATTTGATTGAAAATTCCTTTATCATGGCAACGCGTAAAAGTCTCAAAAATAATAATTAGAAGAAGAGTAACTACGGGCTAGGGTGAATTTCCTTCCTACAGCGTCCAAGCCTAACCCCATAACAACAATAGGGGTAGTAGAGTGGTCCTTATTTTGGGTATTTTCGAATTATTACGCTGACAAGGACTCATATGGTTCGAAATAAATAAAAAAAATATCCCCCAAGTTTCAAGTCTCTATCTCAATAATAACCTGTGCCCCCAGCGATCTAAGTTTCTCATCTAAACATGGGGTTTTTGCCATTGAAAGATTATTTTTTTATTATTCCGGCCAAAGTAATGTTTCAAAAAATTTGAAACTCTGTAGACTTTAATAGCAATAATTTATCTAGCTGTAACTCCAAAATTATGATAGCTAAAAATCTGTAATAATTTTAATGGATAGCTAGTATTATAAGGATAAAGTCTACAGTTTCAAATTTTTTGAACCAAAACTTTGGCCGGAATAAAAAATTGATCTTTCAATGGCAAAACCCCCATGTTATTTAGATGAGAAACTTACATCGCTGGAGGGACAGGACAAAAATAATTGAGATAGATACTTGAAACTTGGGGATATTTTTTTTATTTATTTCGAACCATATGAGGCCTTTTCAGAGTAAAAATTCGAAAATACCCAAAATAAGGACCACTCTACTACCAGGTACTAACATTGCGTTTAAGAATCGACCCGTTGGTCATTTTTAGAATATTTCTAAAAAACTAAGCAAAAACCCTAATTTTTCTTACGATATTATACAATATTTTCCATAAATTGCTCATGACTTACACGGTAATGCTAATATTTTAACTTTCTTACTTTATTGTTGGTGAAAGTAAAAATTTATTTGTATCTAAGTAACAAAATTTCTGGATATCTACTTGTCTGATTTGTCTTTCTTCTGGAATGTTGAAATAATAGATATAGGTATTTTTAATGTTAAAGTATCATTTTCTGATAGTTGATTTTCTTTAAAGGGAAATTGTTTATTTGCTAGTGGCTCACCTTTTGAATCTGTTGTTGAAAATAATGTGCGTTATTTTCCAAGTCAAGCAAATAACTATTTAGTATTTCCAGGATTAGCACTTGGTATTATTTCTGTGCGCATTTCTCCTATCTTGGATGAAGACTTTTTACTGGCAGCTAACGTAAATCAATCTATTAGTTTTTCATATTTTCTTAATGATATAAAAACAATTTATTACACTTTTAGACTTTGGTTAGTTGTTTAAATGAATGTGATTTAAAACAAAAACTATTATTTCCACCAATAACAAAGTGTAAAAGCTATTCATTAAAAATTGCTACAAAATTAGCGGAACAGGCATATAAGGACGGTAGGTTTTTGGCTTATTTTTTTAAATCAATAAATTTAATAACAACTAATATTATTGGTTTGTTTTTTTAGGTAGAGCTTCTTTATTTCCAGAACCTTTGAACAAGAAAAATTTCATTGAAAATTCGCGATATGATTTTTCTTATAAATAACTTTTTTCGTTTCGTTTTTTTTTTTTTATATAATAATAATATATATCAATAATAAATAATTAAATAATTTAAATATGTGATTCTGGATACTTTATTTATTTATTTTTTTTTTATCTGGAATGAATTTTGAGGCAGTGTCGTGGAAAGTGTGAACATGTATAATCTAATTTCTTCCTCCAAAATTGGTACAATATCATTTAAACTCCTCTCCCAAAATATAAAAATCCTCATTAAATCAAAAACATATTTAAACTTTTTTATTCTTAAAAAATAAATTTTTATTTTTAAAAAGCATCATAAACAATCATAAAATAGTGAATTTAAATCTAGAGAGAGGTACTAAAATCAACGGATCCCACAGGTTTTCTAACCATAGGGTCCACTCAAAATTCCTACTAAAACTATAAGCCTTCCATAAGTTTTGCAATCACCATGTCATTGCTTATTTTTGGTTGGTTTAAACCAGGTATGGGCAACCTTTGCTTAGGGCGTAATTTCGGGACTTAATCAGGTCGCGGGCCTTAGGTAAGAAATAATAATAGTAGTGAATAAAATAGCGATAATTTTTATTTATTAATCAAAATACTTAGCATAATCAAACATAAAAAGCAAATTAACAAAAAATAGATGGAATAATCAAATGAAAATTAATGAGACTTGAGTTTGAAGCTGAGAAACAAGATGATAAATATTGGGGTCAATATCACTAGTATATAGGCTCAAAGTGTTTTCTAAATTAACATCTGTAAGCCGTAATGCTTATTTTTATTAATTTTCATGATTGAAAAAAGCTGCTCACATTTATACGTGCTTCCGAATGTGCAAATTATTATTCGTGCGAAAACTCTCAGCTGTGGATACTTTTCTTCGGAAAGGTATGTTCTGTAAAATTCGCTTAGTTCCACATCATCAAATTTAGACTTCAAATATGTCTTCTTGAAGCTTGATCAACTCCATTTGTAGGTGAAGCGGACCATCTTCCACATTACACTTACAAGGATTTGCAAAAATATTCAAAGTGCTATCCATATTCTTAAAATTGCAAAACCGATCAGTGAATTGCTCTGACAGTAGTTTCAGTTTTTCAGCATAGCGATCGTATTCAATGTTTTCGTGACTGAATAATGTTAAAAAATAAAAATAGTTTTTACTTCTCATTTTCGTTGTGTTTCCCACAAGCGAATTTTGTTTTGAAAAGCTTTAAGATGACTGTACATCTGATTTAGCAATTGCCCTTGTTTAATTTTTTTGCACGTTATTTGAAATTTCTGAATCTCTCGCGGGCGGAATTGAAGCTGGTGGAAGGCTTGAAATTTCTGAATCTCTCGCGGGCCGGATTGAACCTGGTGGAGGGTCGGATCCGGCCGGGGGTTGCCCATTATATGGTTTAAACCAAGGAAAAGCGCTTATAATTTCATAAACACTTTCGCAAATAAAGATTTTTTTAATGTACCAATTAATTCTTTATTCCATCGGAATATTTTTGAGAAATTCAACTAATCGAATTTTCCGAACTTTTATTAACTTATCGAGAACAGAGTGTGCTCTTAGAAATGAGTTTACGTGATTCTGATGGTTGCTGAGGTGATAGCAACAATTCTGAGGTCTCTCGAAGAATTACTATACTGTAGATGTAGACTATCTTGATGTAGAATTGTTTGAGGCTTCCGTATGCAAGCCTCAAGATAGGGAGGCCAGAGATCGTCAAATTCCGTACCAGGCGTCGTCTCACGTAGTCAAAATATATTTTATCTATGGTCAAAGTTGCGGTCAAGAGTAGTAAAAGTCAAGTATCCTGACTTTAGTCATTATTTATTTTAATATGTTATTATATTATGTAATAGTGCCAGAAATTTGCAAAGTAGTATTCCCGCATTATTACAATAATATCATTGTAATATTATTATTATGTAATATTATTAGTTTCTTTTTGCCGAGAGTGTAGAATTTTTAACACGCTTTTATTAGCTTCATCTGTATGTATGTGTAATATATGTATGTAATTAACAATGTGACTTTTGTTCTGTTAAATTCCGCAAACATTCTCTATAAAAATAATTAAGATAAAAGTAAAAAAATAAATTATAGTTAAAAAAAACAAACTAAAAAACATGCTTTTGTGTCAGTAATGCAATAAAATGTACAAAATAATGTAATAAACTTTTTTATGTCCAATAACTAAGTCAAAAAGCGTGGGGCACGTTGTCGAAATTAATTAAAAGTACTACATGCTTCTGCACCCACACTTTTTACTTATAGTTATTCGACATAAAAAAGCTTATTACATTATTTTGTACTTTTTAGTGCATTACTAAATCGTGTTTTTTAGTTTTTTTTAAATTATATTGATAAATTGAAGGAGACATTAAAAGAGTCTCCTTCAATATGTAATATTATTAGGAATATTTTTCTGAAATATATTTGGCATTACACCCCGATATGACGTGTTTCACATAAGTGACCATGGCATAATATATAAGTATATAAGTATATATTTATTTTGTATTTTGAAAAGTATTTTCAAAATAACTATTTTGTATTTTATATCGAAAATACATATGGTTTAATGTCTTTTGCTCATCTCTGGGGGGGTGTGATGACCACTAAACAGATAAGCAGGTGTGCCCACAGGGAGGAGGTTAAAACAATGAGTGCGTCTTTGAAATTTCTTGGTGGGGGTATGGGGGTGGGTTTGAAAATTGTTGCAAAATTAGCATTATATGATAAAAATAATAACGGTCAAGTTTATAACTTCAACGAAAAAACCTTTTTTAACTCTTTATAAGTGAATAAAATATTATTTTCAAGGAGAGTACTTTTCATGAAACTGGGGGGGGGGTCCATGAAGATAGGGGGGGAAGGGAACCCCTGGGCTAAGAATAAATCAACGTATGTAATTTTATTTGATACATACACATATTTTTTTATTTTTTTAACGTAATTGATTGGGATCCTCGTATAACCCGCACGCCTAAAATAAAATAACATTGCTGGAAATAAGCGAAATATTTAATAACTCCTTTCTTTCCAATTTAAAACATCCAAGATACCAAGCCAGATAAAAAAAAAATTAAAATTAATGTATATTAACAAATAGTCTTTTAAAGACATATCTATATAATATCTATTTTTACTATATTACATTTATGAATTTGAATTTTGGAGGGAATCTTAAAAATAGTCAAAGTATAATTTATTTAAAAATAAATTTTATATTAGCTGCATATATGTTTAAAATAATTTAAATTTTATTTATTTGTTTTATTTAAATTACAATATTAAAATAATTTTAACTTTTATTTTTTTTCTATACATATTGACTTCCGGTTTAACCAGCATAGTGATTTGACTGTTTGTACATTCTCTATATACTCTCCTTGTCTTCGTATTGCTAGATATTTTACTGTCTAAACTATTTTTATTATAAGTAAAATTGATATAAACTTATTATATTAATATTGATATTTTAAATTCAGCTTTCGTGATTATATGGTAATTAAAACGTTACTTCTCATATTATCATATATATATTTATTTTAAATGATATTCAGTATTTTGTTAATCAGTGGAATCATCTCGTAGCCATTGCTGATGCCGGATCAATAAATATTTCGTTTTTTTAAATAATATTTTTCTTATTCACTTCTACTAGATATGTATTATTATACATTTAATTATTTCATTTAAAGTTAACAAAATTAACAAATAAATTAAAAATACATTTTTATTAATTATTATAAAAATCTATAATAAATTCTTTTTTTGCTTTTTTTTTAGATTCATTTCCAAAATGAGTTATAATTATCACAAAGGAGGGTCAGTATAATTTTTATATTTATAAAGATATAATAAAATAACTTTAAATATTAATCCATATAATTTAATTTCTTTAGTGTTTCGAGTAATACTCGAGGAAGAGGGTTTGCATCCAGAGGCTCTTTTAGAGGTAGAGGAGGTGCTGAAAACGGATCCAATAATTATAATTCTCCAAATTACACTTCACCTCCATGGAGTTCAACTTCAAGAGGCAGGGGAAGTTTCGCGCCATCTTCTTCTCGTGGAAGGCCAAACTGGTACAATAAAGATGATTCCGCAAGTTTTGATACTCGAAAATATTCCTCAAGTAAGTTTATTATTTATATTAGAAATCTAAAGAAATCTTTATTTGATTCTCACTTTCTTGGAGTGTGATTTTGTGAGACGTTTTAATTTTTGATGCATTCTATGCTTTTTTTCTGGTTACTTGATTTTCTTGATTTTTTTACTGAAATTTGACACTCGGCTCAAGATTTTTCTTATAAATGGTTGAATTTTTTACTTTCACATTTATATTCATAGAATATAATGGGAAAGTATTGCGATGGCCAGTCTGGGTCCTGACTCTTTGAGAGCTTGTAGCTCAGAGATAAAAAAGTTAATTTAATTTTGTAACTTCTAGGTCTAGGTGGAAGAAATCGATGCCCTTAATAGTGCGCCGCGGCACTCTTACTTTACACCCATTCCTTTATTTCAATGGGATTAAAAATTTGACACAACTAATAACTCATGACTCTTGATAAATACACTAATTTTTAAAAAAAATCGTTAGAGCCGTTTTTGAGAAAATCAAAATAAAAGAAAAATCTTTCATGTAAATATCCACTTCTGGTCTTCCGATTTCAATGACTGATTTATTGCGCCACGCAGAGGGGGGCAGGCCTTTACAGAAAGAAAATAGATTTGTTTACAAATTAGGTTGTAACACCTCATCAGCCGTCCAAAAATAATGCCAGATGTTGTGGCTATTGGTAAAATGTCAATGTATGTATGTATGTATGAGAGTTGGGAGCGCCAAAAGCGCCCCACAACTGTGCACTGCAATTAACCAAGAATAATAAATATTACAAAAAAAAAAAAACGAAAAAAAAATAATTGAAAAAAATATAAATAAAAGTTAAAATTAATGTTAAAAAACGTTAAAATTCGTTTAAGATGGGCTGGCCACTGCAGAAAGTCATTTGTCTAAGATGGCCAGCCCAGCAATGCACATAAATTTAAACTTTCAATTTTTATCAACTAAGCCGGCGCCCCGTCCTGAAAGTCCGCCTCATGAAACTAGAAAAGTTAAAAAGTGAGCCTAACATCGCCCTGAGTGTCATTTTGTTTAATGTAGTTTTGGGGGCGCGCAGGTCCCTGAAGGACCGGGGACAAAGCTTGATGTACTCCTTCTAGTCTATATCAAGCTTAAGTTTCGAATTTCGTATCTCTGAGACTTATGGTTGCGAAACGCAGGGAGATACATTCTTACGTACGTAAACATCAACTTCCGGTTCTTCTATTTTAGCCAAAATCTTGTGGTACTTTTTGTAATTCAAAGATTAAGAATTAATTAAGTTATAAAACAAATAAAAAAATTTAAATATATATTATAGAAATACCAAAAATATAGTTTTTAAATCAGGTACGATTGTAAGAAAAAGTTGAAACGATTAATTATATTTAATATCCTTGAAAATGGGTTAACTTGTTAAAAAATATTCTTTTCGATTTACTTTTGTCTACATAACTCTTTTTGTTATATAGTGTAATCTTATTTTAAAATAATATTTTGAAATACTTTTAATTAGTAATACTATATGGTTTTCCATTGGGAGATTATTTAAAATATGGTTATTTAATGAAAAGAAAATATTCGAGTGTGATTCATTAAAGTCCATCATTAAAGAATTAGTCAAATATATTTCATAAATTTTCCTCCACTGTCATTTAACGCCTCTCTAATAATTGATTCGGCTTTCCTACACACACTTTTAATAAAAAACAAAATATATATAAAGAAAATCAAACTTGTTTTTTATCACTGTTAATAATAAAAAGAAATGTCTTCACATGATGGCGGCTGGAGGGGAAATGCCTAAAGTGTTGAATTTTTTTATTACCTTTAATGTGGTATATACAGTGGGTGGGCAAATTATTATACTCACTTTAAGACCAAATTATTATATTCATTTGAAAAATTATCTTTTATACGTTTTTAAGTGGTTAGTTTACTATTAAACTCATAATATCGTTTTTTGAAATTTAGACAGATTATTATTTAAATACTTCTGCATCGATTGGTGGCAAAACGAAATTTATGAACAATATAGTTCCGGAGAAATTAAATTTCAAAAATGGAGTTTTTCAGACTCTTATACATTGCACTATACGGGATATCGGAAAGTTTACATACATATTTAATTATAATTAAGAAACCCTTCTTACCATTTTTATAAAAAACTAAACCAACATTAAACAATAACCAATACATATTTTAAAACAATTTTGATTCATAGTTACAACACAGTTTCTGAGATAGTAATGAATAAATAATGAAAAATTTACACAAAAAACAATTTGGTAACCAGCGAAAGATGTATAAAGCGCGCATGCGCTAGATTTTTTCAAAATTATAATTTTCATAAGATGTAACGTAGGCGTTGATTACATTTGTTAAAAAATAACAAAACGATTTTTATAGAAATTTTTTAACTTTTAAAATGTATTTTATCTGTCATTTTAATATAAAAATATTCAATCTCTTACAATGTTGCCAGATTTGTCAAACGAGCACGGGATTGGCTAGAATTGGTACATAAACAGCAAAAAGTTTTGGATTTATGAATTATGAATCCTTATTGTCTGTTTTATATACTCTAGCATTAACTTTTTGCTAGTATTGTCGCGAAACAACTACCTTAAGCCACAATTATTCTGTCAATGTGTGTTGTGTCGTGGCGCGCCAGAACCAATTTATTTCTTTGAAACTATAATTTCGAAGGTTTGGCCTTAATAGATAAATTCGTTTTGATGTTAGCAAGCTAGCTACATAACAAACGATATGTAAGTATATTATGTTTATTTGAATCAAACATAGGACAACCCCATTGATTTCTCTTTAAGATCCATCTGCCTCGCACTACACAACACACCTTACCAGTATAATTCCGGCTTTAATCTAACCAAAATTAATTAATTATGTTGGCTGGATGATTTTGAGTCAAGTTGACATCAAATCCAAATTGAGAGGCTTTTTTCATCATCGTTATTTAGATATTGTCATTTTCTCGAAAACTAATCGAAATTTGACATAACACAATCAGATTCTTTTTTCTAGTAAAAAATTTATAAAATTCACACTATAACCATAATTTCCCCAGATTCTCAATGCTTAATTTCAACTTAAAAATCAAATAAGAAACATCGTCACTCAAAAAGGCTAAGTGTTGAAAGCACATTTTACTAATAAAACTAAACGTTTAGAGTTAAATATTAATTTTAAAATGCCCCGTTTCTTTTATTTTAATTTATTTATTTTTTCCCATTTCTTGATAAACATTCAAATATAATTTCTTTGACTTGGTAAAATTAAACTGATTTTAAGTTATTTTAAATTTACCAAATTATAGTACTTGGCGCTAACGAAATTTTACAAATGAAGACTAAATCTTTTAGTAAAATAATTAGTCCTCTACATGTCAAAAGTCCACCTAGAATAATGCTATTTTGCCACTCGTTTACCATTCCCGAGATGGTGAACATAATCCTTCTGACATGTACTAAAACTTATCCATGACTTGAATTTGACATTCTCTCGTGTTTGTCTGGTACTAACGGCTTTAGAGAGACAATTATCATAAACATATTTTTCTATTCGTTTTCCTCCTGATTTCACCAATCAAACTAAGGTAGCACTTGAATTAACCTTAAACCAATTCTTAGGTAAATTATATTTCACCAAGGAACAAGCATCGCTTAGCCTTAGTTAATTTTAAGTAAAGCTAAACGATGCTTTACTTCATTGCTGAAATGCAATTTACCTTAAAAGTTGTTTTAACGTTCATTTAAATGCTACCTTCGTTTAAGTCAGGTTGGTGAAATAAAACTAGAGTGAGCTAGAGAAAACGTGACTACGATATTTCTCCTTCTATAGATGGGTGTTAGCGATATATTATACTAAATATGGAATACGATTCATTTATTTTAACTCTGAGCTACGATAGAAACTTTTAAGTCTTATTTTCTTCCCTAATAGATTGCGCACAAACCTCCTTAAAAACAAATGCACCTGATTAGATCAATAAATACTATTCCCACATATGAGGTGTAGCACCCTTCACAACAATTAATATCCTGGATATCCGGAGAAGACCAACCCATTCGCTTAATAATTGACCCATGCCTCACTGATTATCTCCCTCTTTTAGCACTTCTAGTCCCTATAAATACTTGGGCAGTCCTGTTTCTAGAAACTTCCCTCTAGCAAATCTAATTGAACCGCTCTAACCACATGCATCCCTTCACCGTAGAACATCTCACTTTTCCAGAGCCTCCAGCTTATGGAATCTTCCCCAAACTTGCAACTTTCCAAATTTCATATTAACAAACTATCCCTGACCTCACTTCCTCAGTACATATTTATAAATTCAGGCCTTGCAAAAAATAGCATAATTGCTATAACTCAATTTCTCAACAAAATGGCACATTTCCTTTACTATAGAGTAACATAAAAATATATTTAATAGGTATATCATGTCAATCATACGATAGCCTTTTCATTTTCTATCAATATTGTAATTAAAATTTTGCTTTAATTAAATTTTTATTTATTTAATAGATTCACCCTTAAATCAAAGTGGAAATGATAGATATTCCAGTCGAGGAAGAGGAGATGATTCTTCTTACCGGCGCTATTCTCGTATAGTAAGTTCATTAATATTTTTATCAAAGACTCTTTATTTGAAGAAGGGATAATATAAAAATTATCATTTGTTAAATTTCTTTCTTATTTTATTTAAAGTATGTTTAAAGTGAAGTCAAAGTTTTTAATGTTAACTAATTTATTTCCATCTGGTCCTGATGATGTTTTTATATTAAAACGAAGGCTCACTTAGGGCCGATTGTATGTCGGTTGGTAAACTCTTTTTAAACGTTGACAAAGGGTAAATAAAGCCTTAGAATTCACCTTGTGCCTGACGGGATGGCCAATCAGATGAAAGTGCCTGTCATCTGATTGGCCATTCCGCCGGCCACAAAGTGAATTATAAGGTTTTACCTTTTGTCAACGTTTAAAAAGAGTTTACCTACTGACATACAACTGGCCCTAAGAGTTATAGTTGATTTTTTTTTTGATTTTTTCACTACAATACACGACCATACATCTAAATTTCCCTTCTTCATTATTAAATTGCTCGATTTCATTTGTTTTTATATCAATTGCTGAAAGACTTTATTTATTATAGATGGACCCGGATATTCTTCAAGGGAACATGCACATCATCGTTCTCCTGAAGGATCTCGAAAGCGTCTACATTCTGATCGTGCTTTTATGCAGGTAAGTGACGTTACAAAATCATTGAGAAATAAATTGTTAAATTCTTTAACATGAAATTTTGAAAAAAGAAAAAAATAATAATTTCATTTTTGTAAAAATATTTATCCCAATTATATCAATCTGTATGTACATTTATATACTAGTATATCAATTTTATTATTAAAAAAAAAAAGATCCATTTTATGGAAGAAATCAATCAATCAACAATTAAATAATATTAAAGATCAATAATTGGGTAAATTTTAATTGATACTAAAGGAAAATAAATAAAGATAAAACAGCGTGATAATGATGGCAAGAAATATTGGAAAAATTCTTTTTTAATCTTGCCAAATTGTCACCATCTTATAAAACTACTATTTTAAAAAAAGAAGGTGTGCCAAAGATATATCCAAACAAAAGACCAATATATTTTGGGATTGGAATTATAATTTGAATATTTCTATCCTGCAGAATGCTGTATCTGCAAAATACATTTAACTGAAATGAAAAATTTATTATGTATTTATTGTATACTCATTGTATAGCCCTCATCAAGCCGACGCAGTCATGAAAATACCTACAGCGGATCGAGTGAATACGGTAACCGATATTCTGGTTTCAATGAAGAGAAATCAGGGGGTGGGTATGGGGAGGATCGTGGTCGGGGTGGTTCTAGTGTTGGAGCCAGTTATCGAGACGATGGACGCAGATCATCAGGCGGCGGAGGCTTTCGTTCAGAACGCTCTCGTGGTGATGATTATCATGGCCACAGAAAGCCTGACCTCGATTCCTCAATGCCACCACCATCCACTGGAAGTCGCGGAGGCTATCGTGGGCGACTGATGCGTGGTTCCGGACGAGGTGGCATAAGTCGCATGTTATTGAGACGCCAAGAGATACTTTCCCGCAAAAGGTCTGACTTTATTGCTCGAAAGCGTCTCTTGGGAAGATTCCACGATGAAACTTTAAGGAAGATCAAGATGCAAAAGTTGAGGAGGTAACTAAATAAAAATACGAAATACCCATGATTCTTCTAAAAATATATATATACACATTAATAATGAATAAAACTATTTGTATATATATATAAATATATATGCATATATATATAGTGTGTGTGTTCTGCTTAATATATATGTAAAAACATATATAATTAAAACAAAAGCTTATATTAAAATTAATAAATAAAATCTTTTTGAAAAAAGAAGAAGATTTGAGAGAAATTGAATTTCTAAAGATAAAAGAAAAGACATTCTGACACTTTTAGCAAGATATCCTCCTCTAATATTTATGCATGTAAGAAAGAGATCAATAATAATAATAAATCATTATACATTATTAATTTCTTTGTAAGAAGTTAATTAACAATGAAATAAGAAGAAATCATTCATTTAAAATATCCTAAAAAAAAATATATGACGAAAGAAAGAGAGAGAAAGACAAAAAACAGAAACAGATAGTAAAGAAAAACATCTCTTAAAAATTGATAGTTAATGTTTTGGCAGATATAGAGATGTGAATCAATATTTTAAACATCTTTTTATTTCCATTTAAATTATCTATTCATCGATTTAAAATTTTAAATATAAATTATATTTTCATTAGACACAATTTTCATAATATCTCTACTTTGATTATTTAATTCAACTTTTGAATTGCTATCTATTTATATGTATTGTTTTTCTTAGGCTACAAAGAGCTAAGGAAGCTAAAGAAGCAACATCAGACAATGAAACATCTGACAATCCAAAAGAAGAAAATTGGGACGATGATGAAAAAGTATGTCTTTGCAATAAATTTATATAAATGAATGTAATGGAAGGCAGCCCAGGAGTAGTGAGGAAAGAAAAAATTAACGCATCAAATAAGGTGTAATTTAATGGAATCCTTCCTCCTTTCCTGTCAAACCGACTTTTCGGAGGATTCTTCCCTCCTTCTTCAGGGTTTCAAGGGGTCAATGAAGGAAACAAAATAAATGCTTCCTTCCTCTCACCGCAGCAGTGTTTAAAATTTTCTTCTTCTAGATTAGATTAGATCTAATTAAGAAAAGGAGGAGAAAAATTGTTGTTTTTCTATGCCTCTGCTAAGGAAGAAGAAAATTTTAAACACTGCTGCGGTGAGAGGAAGGAAGCATTTTATTTGTTTCCTTCATTGACCCCTTTAAAACCCTGAAGAAGGAGGGAAGAATCCTCCGAAACGTCGGTTTGAAAGGAAAGGAGGGAGGATTCCAATAAATTAACACCTTATTTAATATGTATTAATTTTTTCTTTCCTCACTACCCCTGGGCTGCCATTACATTACATTGAATTAAAAGTTCTACCAGTCCTTCTCTATCCAGAGAAATTTCATTGCAAAAAAACTAATTTATAAATTTATTTTAGGTAGACAAAGAAAAAAAAGAAAAGAAATCTGAAGACGTAGAGAAAAAAAAATCTACCAAAAAAGATAAAGATAAAGAAAAGGAAAAGGATAAAGACAAAGATAAGGAAAAAGACAAACAAGAAGGAGATGATGGTGAAGAAGAAGCAGAAGAAGAAGATGGGGAACCCCCTAAAAAGAAAAAGAAACCCGAATCTGAATCCCATGTAAGTATTGAAAAATAAATTACACATATATCTAACATGGTTTTTTTTCCCTTGCTGTGATTTTCAAATCAATTTTTCGAAAAACTTGAAACTAACCCTAAATGAAATTAGCTTTCTTAACACTTACAAAACATTGTTTTTATTCACCACTAAATAATGGAAAAGGTTGATATATTAAGCTTATGCATAAATTCGTTTCATTTTTGATTCCTGCCCATGGAATGCAATTTCCGCAAGATGTTGACTGGACACATTTGTTAAGTAATGTTTGTAATCGGGTTCAAGCGCTTTTCATTAAAGACTTTTGTTGTTTCTGAAGAAAATGTCGGCAACATTTATTTTTTTCCACTTAACATTCTATTTTAGCCACTAAATTTAGCAATAAATTTTTAAAAATCCTTAAGATAAAAGCCGTATTCAGAAAACACAACATTGAAACTACTAGAATCTGTCCTAAAAATTAAATTCTGTTTCAATGAAACTACTAATAACTGATGTTAATGAAACTCGGAACACCGCAGTTTTCCTATAGCAAAAACGTTATGAATTTACCCATCAATCCAATAAGAACATCCTATATTTCATTTATTTTTAACCTTTTTTTTCTTTTTATAGGTAAGGCATAGTTCAGCGAGTCGATTATCAAGCATTCGTCATACCAGGCCATATATTAAACTTTCATGTCCTCGGTGTTACGAACGCTTCATAACTTTCAAGAATTATACAATGCATTTGTATTCTCCTAAACATGCCGCTGTGATGAGAAAACAATCCCTTAGACACAAGCAAACTCTAGCAAAGATGAGGATGGCACAACGTGCAAACCAGCGATTGTTAGATGTTGAAGAAGAAGATGCAGGAACTGTTGCCCGGACTAATTTTTGTCATATTTGCAAGTTGAATTATCGTCAGCTTAAATCCAAACATGCGTTATCAGATTCCCACAGGGTATGTAAACTAAGAAAACATTTTCTTTTAATTTAGATTATTTTTCATCTTAATTTTTATTTATTTTTTTAGGACATGAAAAAATTTCTGATGCCTTTTTGTCGTATTTGTCGCATAAGTTACAAATCGCCAATGGCTTATGAAAACCATATTTGTTCATTAGAACATATAAGAGTGAGTACTTTATTTATTTATATAAAAATTTACATAGCCTCTAACATGATAAAATTTATGTTTTTAGAGAGAAGCTCGTTTAAAAGAATTAGGCGATAAGAAACGTCATAGCTCTGAAGAAAGATCCCAAGACGAAGATGATGACAAAGAACTTAATCTTGATAGTTTTATGACAGTTGATTCTGTCGGAATTGTTGATGGTAAGAAATAATTTTTATTGTGATTTGATAAATACATCATGAATCTTAAGTCTCTCAGGGGTTTCGGAGATCAATGGAACAGCAAGCATGCCGGGAAAGGCGGGATAGTTCATATCAGTGGAGCCTCTATTCAAGTTTCATTTGTAATAGACCTCATGGCAAACCTGCTATCATAATGAAAAGTACTTGGCCACCGAGCGATGCTCGGTAACTTTTTACCTCAGTTAAAAGCTATATATTAATTCCTGAACCCCTACCACTTCACCCCGCCTCCTGCACTCCTCCACTCCACCCCAATTCCGCCCCCAACCCCGAAACCACTTACCTCGCCCCCCTATCCCTCCAGCACTGCACCCCCTACATCTCCCCCGCCCCCTCATCCAGTTTTTCTTTACATTTCAAGCCTTGTAGGGACCCACAGATTAGTTGTATATAAATAAATACCGTATAATATTTTTTTTTAATTAAATAACAATTTTTGAATTCAATTAAATTGCCAATTCTAAAATAGAAAAAAATACGTTTGTGGGATTTAAAACTCGATTTTTAATCAATTATTTATTTTTTTTTTTTTAATTTTATTGAACCAATTATTTTACATGAATTAATGTATACATTGTATTTGAGCTTCGACTTCGAAGTTTACTTCCCCACCATCGACTGTCCTTGATCTTCTTGAGCTTGCCAACATCTTTTTAGTCCTTGTTTTTAATAAGAGGAAAAAACTAATTAAAAAAAAAAAACCTCTATTCCGATAATCCCAATCTGCTCATTTCAATCAGTTAAATTGTCTATTTGAAAAGTTTTTGTTTTGCGGAGAGTAGCAGAGTTGTTGATTCACAAAGAGAAACAAAGATGTCCTCCGCTTGATTTGCATCAAGCGGAGAACAACTTCTTTGTTTCTCTTTGTAAATTGTCTAACTTTTAATATATGTAATAATATTTGTAATGATCTATTAGTAGAATTTAAAACTAGAAACTTAGAATTTAAAACTAAAAGGAAATTGAATAAAAATGTAAATATACATTTTTATCGAGACAACCACCTGTGAATAATTATTTCAATTAATAAAAAACCCATCAAAATCAACTTAGCCGAAGATGAGACCGTGACAGATCGAATCGCCAACACAAAACCCCTGAATTTCATCCAAATCGTTAGAGCCGTTTTCGAGAACCCGATCGGATATATATATACAAGATTTGCTCGTTTAATATAATAAGATAAGATATAGCACTGGGGAAACAGCTTTATGGGTGTTACAACTAGGGTTTCCTAAAAATATCAAACAAGCATCTTCAGACAAAATAATTCGTTCTCACTACACAAAGTTTCAGAAGACTGGCTCTCTGTGTGCCGCGAATCGAACAGAAAGTTTTAGTTTCACTAGTTTATTACAAATAAAACAGAGATTCTCTCTTCACTGATATACCCATGATTGGTATTCCATTGACCTTCGAAATCCCAGGGGGACTTAAGAATCACCCTGTCTTTAATATTATTAAACTTTATATTTATTAAAATATATTTTTATACTTGATAAAATTTTAGAATCGGGATTGAATGAGGATGAAATAAAAACAGAGAATAAAACTTCTGAAAAGCAAAGAGAAGCGCCAATTGGTAAAATTTCATATCTAAAGCTTTATATTTTATTTTTCTATTAGTTATTTTCTTATTATTATATTTATTTTAGGGACTGAATTCGTAAAAACTATACAAGCACAATATTGTGAATTATGCTGTATGTATTTATCCAGAGGAGATAAAGAAAAAGTTTTGTCTCTACATTGCCGTAATCGTACACATTTAAAACGTTATGTACGAAATCGTCAAGAACGATCATTGAATAGGGAAATTGAAGCTAAGAGAGTTGAAAAAGAAACTGAACCAAAAAAGAAAAAGTCAGAGACCGTTAAAAGGACTGAAGATGAGGATATAAAAGAAGAAAACACTTCTCCAGAAAAGTCTAGCTCGCCTACAACTAAACGAGCAATCAAAACTGAAACTTCAACTAAAGAAAATCCAACTACAGAAAACGATGAAACGATTCCGGAAAGACCTGATAATGAATCTGCTACAGGAATCGAAGCTGAAGCTGATGCTGAAGATCCAGACCCGTTGGATGATAAATTATGGGCTGACGTAGATAAAAATTTAGGCGCACTTCTGGAGGATGAAACTGGAAATAAATCTTCAGATGAAGATGAAGATTCTAGAGCAGGCGGAGGACGATATGATCGTTTTAGACTAAGCGAAAAAGAACGAGCAAATTCATCTGCTCCTTCTTCTGAGCCAGATGGTATTGAAAAACCATCAAATGAAACAAGTGAAAATCAACCTGATGAAGAAAGCGAAAGAGCTGCTAAAGTTGAAGACGAAACTATTGCAAAAAAATCAACTTCAAGAAATAGTTCTCCGAATAAAGAAGAATCTTCAAAAAATACTGATTAATTGTATGATTCTTCAATTTTAACATTTTTTTAAATATATAACTATTAAATCTAGTTCCCTTTTATTGAATGTGAAAAGTAGGAAAATATATATTATTAGGCATTATCGTTTTATTTATAAAAATAGAAGGGATTAACTCTATTATTTTTTTAATTCTGTTAATTTGATTTTTTTTTATTTATTTATGCAATTTGGGTAAAATTATATAAAGTAAAAGTAATTAATTATTAATACACATTTTCCATCTTAATTCAATGGGTATATATTTTATTGCTTAATGTAATTTTTCATAATTATCTTATTATTATAAATATATAAAATGAAACTATTTTATATTTTTTTTTAATAAGAAATCCATTCATGTCTGTTTCTTGATTAATTAATAAAAACTATATATGTATACATGTATATCTCCCGACTTTCAATTACACTCTCCTCTTTTTGAAATTAACTTTTTTTAATTTTTCAGCTCTCAGGCCCTGCACCTGGACAAATCTTACAGTTACTCATTAAGAACCCTCAGAACTATCCAAATTTAAGAGGAGTTCTGAGATAACTTAGAAAAAAGAAATTATTTTAAAACTTTTATGTTGAGATTTTGAGGGTTCGTCAAACAGTTTTATGGATGTAAGTAATGTTAGTAGTGTAAACAAATATATTAGTATGAGTATGATTTATGTGTATACAGTGGACAATTGACTACATATTTGTCTCGTCAGAATATAGTATCGTCAGCACCTATTAACTATTAAAATGTAAAAATAGACAAGGTTCTTGAATGATTTACATTTAAAAAAAAATTTGAAAAAAATATATTCATCTTGTAAAAGTTTGTTCGAAAAATATATAGAAATTGATGATATCTCATTATCTGTTACCGTTTTGTAAATTATTAATTGAATACAAGGTAACATCAATTCCTGTTTCAACAGATTTGCAAATTGAATATATTTATCCCAGCAAAAACACTTGTGTAAAAAAGGGCCAATTTCGAGTAATAAAATCCGTTTGCCAAAAAAGTAATGAGATCTAATGTGCCTCAAAGTTCAACATCACCAATTTACTAAATAAGTCGAGAATATAGTAAGTGGAATTAAATCGCAAGTTTTTCATTTTACATGACCTTCTATATTTATTGATAATTTTTTTTTTAGGGACTCCTCGCTCTCTTAGCCTTCGACCTTCCACTTATGATCTCAATTTATATTAACTTAATTCGTGACATACATTATAATGTGTAAAAGAATAAATTTTAGGAAAATAACTCTAACTAAAAATATGGATAGATATGTAAAATTAAAAACATGCGATTTAATTCCACTTACTATTTTCTCATTAATATATCAAAGAATAATTAACACATTAACGAGAATTGTTTTTGATCGCGCTTTTTAAACAAGATATATATCGCAAGACTACTGCTGGTTGAAACTATTGGAGTCTTGTTTAAAAAGCGCGATCAAAAACAATTCTCGTTAATGTGTTAATTATTCTTTGATAAATTAATGAGAAAATTTACTTCACTATTTCAAGTTAGAAATATATAAATTTGGATATTATTTTCACTTAATATTTGCGAAAAATCATCTGCATTCGATTCACGATCGAATCAAATACAGGAAATTTATGATCCACTTACTATATTCTCGACTCATTCAGCTCTCAATCCCAATACAAAAAACTACATGTGAAATATCTTAGCTTAGACTTTTTTTATTTTTATTTTTTACCTATATATTCAATAGAATAACTAACCCCCCCCCCCACCCACAAAAAAAAAATATAATTTCTTCAAAATATGTCCAAAAAAATATTTTTCTATCCTTTGTCAAATAAGAAAATTATACTAAGGTTCCTCTCCTTATTTTAATTTTTTCGAAAATTATATTTTTATTTGAATGGGTTTATATATATATAGAAATTAAATAATATAATTTCTTTAAAATATCTCTTTGGGCCAGCGTCGGCCTAGTTAGGGAGTTTTCATAGAGGAGAGGGGAGCAGCCGACCAGCTAATTAGCCACCACAAGGTTTCAATTTTGGTAATTCGATTAGAAATCAACTTTTTAGTAGAATTGACACATTTTGGAAGTAACGAAATCATTTAATGAGAAATACATCTTATTTATTTAATTAGCTTATGGCTTTACAGAATTATATACATACCATAAGTACTCATCAAGATCACACAGATCAAAAAAAAGAAAATCAAGTATAAAAGCAGAAGAACTAGTTTTAAATGGAATAGCTATTCTCCATCACAATTGAATATCTAGGGACTCTAGCCAGTTGATTGCTGCAGGGGTTGCGCAATAAAGTCCTCTCAGGTACCTTCAAATTGTCTTTTTGGGCAATCATGCAAGATGTGGGCCAGCGACTGTTCCGGAACCCCGCAGTTACATTGAGCAGTATCTGTCATACCCCACTTATGTAGTGTTGCTTTGGTCATGACGTTTCAAGTTCTAATACGGTTGAGGGAGCACCAATTTTTCTTGAATGATGCTTTCCTGAGGGTGGAGTGGTCGGATCCAGGACCTGTGGGGAGCTGTTAAAGGGCCCTGGGTCAAAATCAAACCAACGGGCCCCTCAATGCTGGGAAAAATAAAAGTAATACATTTTTCAATTTGTAAAATATTTTATTATTTAATTAATAAGTAAATCCTTAATTTAATATGCTTTGTTACCTAATTTTGCTATTTTATATTTTTATTTACCAGGTGTATAAGTATGGAATGCGGATTGTTTTCTAAAAAACATTTTCAATTCGGAAGAATTATAAAAAGTGCTTTATTCAAAGTATGCTCCATCGCTTGTTATACATTTTTCCCATCTTTTGGCCAATTTGTAAATACCACGCCAGTAAAAATCTTCCACTTTTGCTGCGAACCATTCATCGAGCCATTTTGTCACATCTTCGTTCGAACCAAAGCGCTGCTCAGCAAGTGTGTGGCCCATCGAAGCAAACAAGTGGTAATCGGAAGAAGCAAAGTCTGGTGAATAAGCCCATGGGGTAAAACTTCCCAGCTGAGTGCTTCCAACGCCTCGCGAACCGGTTTTTCTGTATATGATATGATGGAGAATTGTCATGGAGAAAAATGACCTTATGTTGTCTTTTTTGATATACTGATCGTTTTTTGACCAGCGAACTGTTCAAATCGATCAATTGGTGTTGGTTGCGTTTGGTATTAACCGTTTCAATCGTTTTCGTCCAACAATGCTTGAAATTCTGCATCTTCATACCTTTTTGGCAGTTAGTCTACCATCTTTCACACGAATCTTGCGATGGAGCATGTTCACCATAAGCTTCTCGAAGTATTCGGTATGATTCAGCAGCAGTTCTCTTCGAATGAAACCAAAAAATTAATGCTGTCGGCGAATGGTCTTTATTTGGCACACATTTCGACATATTGAACACAGCAAAACAATACTATGCAAACACTTTTTCAATTTATCACTTATGCGCGTTTGACACTTGTTGCACATGTCAAAACTTTATGCCACACACTGTATTGGTGAGTCATCTGTTTCTCAAATCCGCATTCCATACTTGTACACCTAGTATAATAAGTAATAGATTTTAATACTACAAAAATTTAGTTAACAGTGGCAGTGTCGGGCCCGGGGGTAACTGCCCCCCTGTCGATCGGCCTGGTCGGATCTAGCATTGCCGCTGTCCCTTGACCATGGTTGGACTTCCATTGATCTCTCCATTCTTCTTTCAAATCATAGCTTTCTGGGGCGAATTGTTTATTGTTTGCCCAAATTGTTTTTCTAGATTTTAGTCCGGTGCGTGGCAAATTATTCAATGTTTCATGAATTAGTAAATCTCTAGGAGATGATGGTCAATTAATGTTTGCCCATTCACGCATTGCCTCTTGTTGACGTCGTAGGTAAGTTGGTGCATTATTGGCGTGTACTGGCAGCCATGGTATTGGTGTAGATTTAAGAGTTCTATTTAATTGAAAAGTTTTTATTTTGCCGAGAGTAGCAGAGTTGTTGATTCATAAAGAGAAACAAAGAGGTTGTCCTCTGCATAATGTAAACACTAACTGGCTTATCGGCTAAGAGCAAAAAAAATTTCAATATCCACGCGATACTGACCCCATGAAAAATAATATTTATAATTTATAATAAAAGACTGATGATGAAGGCCAAGCGTTCGAAAATATAGTTTCAAACAAATAATTAATACAGTATATAATATACATGTGTGTATATGTTTATTTGCATCAAGCAGAGGACAAGCTCATTGTTTCTCTTTATGAATTAAGAGTTCCAGTCATTATCCTCATTGCGTTCGAAGAATTGTTTAATAATATTTGGGCACTTATCTTGAGATTCAAAATATGATTCAAGTGGAATAAACATTTTTAAAATTCTCTCCACAGCATGCAGTAAAGTTAGCCATCGTGTTTTAATGTAGCCTAAAGACCGAAAGAAATTTAGATTATAAGTATTACTGGAAAACAGAACATTAGTTTAAAAAGGGGACAATTTTATTGTATCAAAATATACGGGACGAATGGTCATCTTATCTAAGCCGGCTAAAATCGGCTCTTTCAAAAGTGATAGTTTAAAGAAAGAAATGAATCTGCGATTTGTTTTTTTCTTCAAACTTACATTTTATTCCTAAAGATTGATAAAAATTCAGATAAGTATCTGGAATACACATCTTAGCCAAAAGGGTAGGTATGTCACAGTTTCAGAAAATATTGACGGCCTCGTCAGAAAGTTTTCTACTGCAAAAACCAAACATTAGATATTTCACTTCCTGCTTCAAAAGCATATAATATAAAAGTTAGTATTAAAGAAATAGAAGATGTATAATAAAAGAAATAATTTCTTATATACCAGATGAAAATTTTTTTTGAAGAAATAATAGCTGGTCCAAATTATTCCTTTGCACCAGAAGGTTACTCTAGGGATCACTCATTTTATTTACTTATTTTTTTTAATTTATACTTTTAAATACTTTTTATTTCTTAAAATAAATTAAGTTGATTGTTTTAAACAATTTTTAAAAATTGTTTACCCCTTTTAAGTATAGGTACCTATGTATAAGTTGTAAGGAGGAAACGAATCCACGAATTTAATTAATTAACTTCTACCAAAGGTCACATAATTATTAAATCAGTTAATTTTAAAAATGTTGGATTAGAACATTAATTAATTAATATAACTAGTTAAGATATTTTTGTTGGCCCCTAGCTATAGTAAGTTATTTGGCCACGGTCTTAATATATCTATTTTAATTTAATAAAGTCAGGAACAAATAATTAATTCAGTTTTTTGGAATTATCAAAAAATCAAGTTTTTGGATTTGTTTCCTTCTAACTGTCGATTCAATTATTGTGTGCATTTTTCTTTGATTTTCTAGTAACTTTTAATTTAAAGAGCTTATTGGATATAAATGACGATTTTTATGATTAAATTCCTTTTTTCGGGCTTCTGTTTAGCAAAACTGTTAATGACAACATCAAAGTCCAAATTTTGGGCTATGGAATGTTCGACGGATAGAATAGCTAAGTTGCGTAACCTTTCTTGTCCCATAAAATTTCTTAAATAAGTTTTTATCAATTTTAATTTTGAAAATGATCGCCTTATTCACAGGAATGGTTACAAATAATAGAATTGCAATGGACACTTCAGGAAATCAAGAAGACATAAAATGATTCTTTATGAATTTTATTATTAATAAATCAGCAAGTTCTCTTATAAAAGATGACTTTTCTAGTTTGTGTCTAAAAGTGGATCGAAGACTGAGAATTTTCTTGACAAACAAAATCCAGATATGTCTTTTATTATATAAATCAACAAATTCTAAAGCCTTTTCCAATAAATTGGCCTTTAAATTCTGTAATAATAAATGTTAGGAACCTCCTGTGCTCTCGGGCCGGAGCCCCTGGCATTTTGCTCGTCCTGCCACCCTAATATTGTTACACCACTTTAGTAAGTAATTTTTCGATTTTGATAGGAAAATAAATATTTCACGGTGCTGCCCGTTTCCAAAACCTCCTTTTGATTTTTTTGGCTTATACTGCACTACCGCAGCCCTGTGCCCACTCCCCTCCCCTCCAAGGCAGGAGCTGTTGGGGCGTTATTTACACCACTGTATACATTTATATACAGTGCTGTAGTCGTAAAATTAACAGGATAAATTTGCTATATGGACCGATCAGAGGGTATAAGCTATAAACTGGGAAGGAGGTATTTAATAAATGACACAACTGTAATTTAAAATACAATGTACAACCTAGCACAGGGTAAACGATATTTGCTCAGATCAAATACGCCGTATACCGCTGTATACCCGCTAGTACAGCCCTGTTCATGGAAGCATTTGGAAACCCAGAAGGCCAGACCCTGTTCTCTCTTGAGGACCATGCTGGTAACTTCCTTAAGCCAGGTTTACACATTCGCGGCGCTCGCCTCGGGAGCCAAATCGGCTCGCGAGTGGCAAACCCAATCGTTGAGCTCTGTACATTTATTAATTAATTGGTATTTCATTTTTAAAACCCGCTAATAGTTCATGGCAGATATTATTACTATATTTAAATTAGGGAATTTAAATAATTTCTTATTATTATTAATATTTATTTTAACTTGTTTACATCTACTCGCAAGTGCCGACGAGTGACTAGGCGAATGTATAAACCGAGGGGTGAACCGCGACCTAATATCCTGTACATCTACTTCCACTTCCACTTTCATTTTCACGTAGAATACAATAGATGAAGGGGCGTTATCTAATGAAATAATTCCAAAGACGATGTACACCAGATTCCAATCGCGGTTCACCCCTCGGTCGTAAACAGTCACTCGTGATGTGGGAGACGAACTTGTTTACATCGACTCGCGATGAGTGCCAGCGAGCGGCGAGGCAAGGCGCGAGTGTGAATGTGTAAACCTACGACCGATGGGTGAACCGCGACCCAATATTGTGTACATCTACTTCCACTTCCACTTTTATTTTCAAGTAGAAGACGATAGATGAATGGGCATTATATAATCTAATGAATTCCAAAATAATTCCACATAATTCCAAAGATGTGTACACCTAATTCCAATCGTGGTTCACCCCTCGCCTACGACCAAAAGTATTTTAATATAGAACTAGCTGCAAGGCCCGCCTTCGGCGGCCCTCTTGCTGGCCAGCACACCCCCTGGACCCCCAGCCCACGTACCCCACCCTCACACCCCACTCCCACCCACCACACCCCCCGAAACCCACCTAGCACCCCCCACCGCCCGCACCATGCCCAACCTCCGCCCCCACACCACAATCCAACAGTCCACCCCTCACCCCACCCACCTCGGACCCCCATCCCGAACCACTCCACTACACCTCTGGACCCTCACCTGAACCCCCCACTCCACCAACCTGCACCACCACCCCCGCTGAGTTTGCCCCAAGGGCAAGAATTTACATTTTTTCCCCCCCCCCCTTTTTGGCTGTTTTTTTAAATAAAAGTTGTCAGAAATCACATCCCTTACAACTTTGCTAATAATAAAATTTGCCTAAGGGTTAATAGTTTAGGAGTTATTTGATAATTTTCTTTCGTTCGCCCCCCCCCAAACCCTACTTTTGGGGTCAAAATATCAAAATGTTATATAGCTATAAACGTAAGTTAGAAGACATCTGTTCCAAATATGAAATTTCATAATAATCCCTTCAGCCGTTTTTACGTGAATCGTGAGCAAATTTTCGCGGAAACCACGGAAACATACAGACATACAGGACAGACAGGAATTTTGTTGAGGGTGTTTTCGTTCATAACTTTGCTTGAAACGTGTTCAACCAAAATTTGGCGTGATTTGGAGCAATGTACAGACAAAACCTTAATTTTATATACATATATAGATATTATTCTCTTCCTATCTCAATCGCGCTGTTTGTTTTTCCCATTGCTTAAATCAGCCGCGCTTTGAATTCTTTTCCAAATATAATTTCAAAATGTGTTCAAAATAATTCTATAATTATTGTTTTGACCATAATAAGAAATGTATTTCTAGAACAGTTTTAATCCACCATGACGAAATAAATAATTTGCTAAGTTGTCATCTTGTAAAATTTCCTCTTCTAGTACTACGTCTTGCTAACTGCTATGTCGATTAAACTTTAGTGGATGAAGTCATCATTAAAAATCTTTAATATTTAGCATTCTACCTTATACTTCACTCAGTAATTTATCATAATCAATATTTCTAAGGCATTGATGTTTCGGCAAAAAGGAAAATATTTTAATCCCTTCAAATTTCAGCAATTCCGTTAGAAATAGAGTTATTTATTGACTAAAAATTTCAGGTAACCAATCATGGCTCCAAATTTACGTTTCACTGAATTTTCATTTTATTCCCATTTGACATAATATATTTTTAAAATTTATTCAATATATCATCTAATTTTATACCATTTTTTTTCTATTCACAATATATTTAATATTTTTCGTTAAAACTCGCATATAAAAATAGAATAAATACCTATATAGTACAATGAAAAAAAATTTGTTTTAAAATTCTTTTAAAATTTTAATTTTCCAGAAATAAAAATTGAAGAAAATGATTGATTTCACAGTAAAAACTTTAGATTCTCAAAATCACTCCTTTAGTGTGGCTGACGATGTAAGTAAAATAAAAATTTATATATTCTATTTTAAAAATTAACATAGGTCATTAATTAAAGATTATAAGTGATTAGTTTTTATGTTTTAAGTTTTGTTGCCCCCCGGCTGATGATTTAAACATTTATTTTTTCAGATTAGATCATGATTAAATTAGAAAATTGATTAGAATTTTTTATTAAATAGTTTTTTTCCTAGTGAATTTCTGGGGTTTTTTAACATTTTTTCTAAAAACAGGATGAATTAATCTTTGTACTTATTTCTGCCTCCAGCCGGCTTTTTATTCCATAATTCATACATTGCCATTTCTCGATCCGAATTGGGCAAATTGATTTAAATGACATCTTAGAAATTGTAATCTCTTTGTGCCTCGATCTACTCCCAATCCCACAACCTTTAAATTCTTTATATCTCTATAGAGCGGAAAATTTGGCTGAATTATTTTAATTTGGTACCAAAATGATCCCCAAAATGCTAATAGAAATAATCGCCGAATGGGGAAGATTTCCCTTGCATATCTTTTATTTGTAATGAACTATTAGTGGGTTTTAAAATTAAAAAAATCACGTCGGCGTTTTCGCGGAAGCCGATTGTTATTATTAAGTAAAGATAGCTCAACAAATAATGACGTAAAAATAGGGTGGGGTGCTTAGGTGATTTAAGCCTTAAAGAGAAATTAATTTTTTTTTAATTTTTATAAAAAATTATCACATTTTATAAATTAAGGTAGTTGTTTCACCATATGGGTTTTCTTGGGATTTTTTTTCAAATTTAAACAGATTATTATTTAAATACTTCTTCATTGATTGGTGGCAAAACGAAATTTATGAACAATATAGTTCCGGAGATATCAAATTCCCAAGTTTTTCTGATTATTATACATTGTACTATACGGGATATCAGAAAGTTCACATACATATTTAATTATAATTAAGAAACTCTTCTTACCATTGTTATAAAAAACCGAGGGGTGGAACGCGATTGGAATTAGGTGTACACCGTCTTTGGAATTACTTTGGAATTTATTAGATAATCTATTGTCTTCTACTTGGAAATGAAAGTGGAAGTGGAAGTAGGTGTACACGATTTTAGGTCGCCGTTCACCCCTAGTAAAAAACTAAACCAACATTAAACAATAACTAATACATTTTTTAAGAAAATTTTAATTCATAGTTACAACACAGTTTCTGAGAAAATAATGAAAAATGGGTAATGAAAAATTTACACTAAAAACAAGCTGGCAACAACGCACATATTTAACCTAAAAAGTGGATTAACTTTAGTACTTTTTTCGATTCAGCCATTGTCCCAACAGCTTTTAATCGTTTATTAAGAACGTTTTATAAATTTCCCTTTATCTGAAATTTCTATGATAAAATATATACAAGCTCGGACAGTGTTGCCAGATTTGTCATATAACCACGGGATTGATTTTAGTGGTACATAAACAGCAAAAAGTTTTGGGCTTATGAATTATGACTTCCTTATTATCTGTTCTATATACTCTAGCATTAACTTTTTGCTAGTATTGTCGCGAAACACTACCTTAAGCGGTCAGAATTCAAAGTTTTAAATAAAACAGCAAGGTGTGTGTGTGGGAGGGGGGTCTTTTTATAGAACAACCCTATTTTACTTTGTATGACTGCCATGTCCTAGTATTAAATTTCCTCATTTTTTTAGCTCATTGAGTTTAATTTTAATAATCTTTGAAACAAAGAAAATTCATTTTCAATATCCGATATCCACGATAACTCATGAACCGAAATTCGTAGAAAGTTCGTTTTTAAGCCAAAATGATTAGATTTCTAACTGATTAGACTTTGGGGTCTCATACTTTAAAACTTCCGGTTTAAAAATGCAGATAATGCCATTTTATTAATGATTTATTGATATTTCATGGGAATATGATTAGGCATAATTAACGCTTAGATATAGAGCATGCATAAATAAACAGTTTGTGGCACTAGCCTGAGAGCCTACCTGTTCTTGAAAAAGTTTTTACTTTACCTCTAAATTCTAATTTTATTAAAAAAGTTTCATTTTATAAATTATAGTATAGTTAGTAGAAATTCTTAATTTTAAGTAAAACAGGAAAAGGGTGGAAGGGGAGGCTTAGGAGGCTTTTGAACTTTCTTTATAGAGGAAACATTTTTTTCTAATTATAATAAATAAATATCTTATTTTATCAATAATAGCATAGTTATAGGAATTTGGATTTTTAAACATAACACTTTATTTTCCAATAGTACAACGTTAAACTCTATAATTGACACTATAATCTTTTATAAAATATAAATTATCATGAAATTAAAATTATTTAAATAATTATTTTCAAACTTTGGTTTTTAGTGTTTAAATATTAAAATAGGTTAATTATCTAATATTTTACAAATTGATTAAAGCTTTGGTGACTGAATAGTTGATTAGAACTTCGCTTGTCTCCACCGGGTGGGTTATCTCATACTTGAAAACCATCAAAGATTAGTCAATTTGTGTTTGTGCATATTTGATAGTGTTTTAATAAATATATTAAACACTACACAATGTGGTCTATTTTAATTTAAGTTTTAATTATCTAATATTTGTTTCAAAAAAATATTTTATTGTCTGAGAAGGTATCAATTAAGGACGAAGCGTTACACTATTGAAAACTAAAGTAAGTCCAAATTCCCACCAACTTTATTTTATGGTATATTATAACGATATGGCGAAAACAATTTATGGTACTTACGTATTAACGCCACCGCAGCTACAGATTTGCGGTTTTTAAATTTCGCCAATCTACACCTAAAATTTTTGAGATAAATCATAAAATGGAATAAATCAGTTCCCCTCTGTCAAAAAACAACTTGAATAGGTTCGGTTTATGATCTCGGTTCGATTAGATAAAAAATGCGTTCCCAAACAAACCTTGCAAACAACTTGAATAGGTTCGGTTTATGACCTCGGTTTGATTAGATAAAAAAATGCGGGTATATTAACGCCACCGCAAGGTTTGTTTGGGAACGCATTTTTTATCTAATCGAACCGAGATCATAAACCGAACCTATTCAAGTTGTTTTTTGACAGAGGGGAACTGATTTATTCTATTTTATGATTTATCTCAAAAATTTTAGGTGTAGATTGGCGAAATTTAAAAACCGCCAAATCTCTAGCTGCGGTGGCGTTAATACGTAAGTACCCAATTTATTAAAAATATATGTGTCATGTTGAAAGCACAGGTTCCTAAAGAAAAACTTAGTTAAACAACATATGGTGCATTTTCAAAGACAATCAACAGACACTGGATACTTTTGACATATTACAGACAAAACTCCATTAGAAATGTTTGGAATAGTCTAAGTGACTGAAATAGTTGGAGTTGGTCGAGTCATCTGAAATTCAACATCTATACCAGAGAACTTTGAATAAATGACAGAAATTATCCAAATAATGTTATTAATATATAGGTGTTTTAGGGCGCATCAACGACAAGGGTTATTAGCGCCTCAAATACAAGATAACCTAGAAACGTCTTAAATAAATAGTATCACAGTCTAAGGACAAATAAAATAACAAAATAAATTATATAAAATAACAACAAAATAGAGCTATACAATATAATAACAAAGAAAAAACTATATAAAATAACAGAATAAAACTACAATAGGTATATATACCTAGGTATAAAAGGCAACAGCAAAAATAAACTATACAAAATAACAACAAAAGCTGTAAAAGGGCTATTTAATAAATATATAATTGAATAAATTAGTAAAATCAAAGAAGTAGAAGAGGGATAATTTAGACATGGTTAAAAAGATTAATATCACGCAAATACCCAAGCAAGTTCTCATAGCAATCCATATCAGAGAGAATATCCCTGATGTTTTTATTTTCAAGTTTATATTTTACACTATTAATATTGTAAAGAGGGCACTCCACTAATATGTGGGATACATCAATTCTCCTGTCACACGTATACACCAAGGTGGAGCTTCTCTATTAATTAAAAAGCAATGAGAAAAGAAATAGTGACCAATTCTCAAACGAATTATTATTGTTTGTTCTCCCCGACTATTATATTTGTGTTTTAATAGTGGAGTAATACTTTGTTTGATTTAAAAAAAAATATTTTCATTTCCTCCCATTCATTTTCCCAGTTCTTCAGGATTATGTTTTTGTGAAAATAATTTTATGTCCTCATAGCACATTTCAGTGAAATCGTAAGTTAATTTATTCGCTCCCTTCTTTGCTAGTCGATCGACTTCCTCGTTTCCTAAAATTTTCTTCTGGCTAGGGATCCACATGAAGTGAATTACTATATCCATTCTAATAAGATCTTGGTGTATTATTTGGATTTTTTGGATAATAGGGTGAAATATATATAAATTTTGGATTTCTAATAGGCACTTAATGAATCTGATAAGATTATTGCCTTGTTACTTCTTTGATTTTTTAATTTGAAAAGTGCGAGTTCACTTGCCTTCAGCTCAGCATTAAATTACTTGTAATGGGCGAGAGTTTAAAATGGCCAGATGAATTGTCCATTTTAAATGCACATCCCACATTTGTTTCGAATTTTTATCCATCTGTAAATATCATATATAATGAATCTGATAAGATTATTGCCTTGTTACTTCTTTGATTTTTTAATTTGAAAAGTGCGAGTTCAATTGCCTTCAGCTCAGCATTAAATTACTTGTAATGGGCGAGAGTTTAAAATGGCCAGATGAATTGTCCATTTTAAATGCACATCCCACATTTGTTTCGAATTTTTATCCATCTGTAAATATCAGTGAGAAGTTCGGATATCTGTTTATGGTAGCAATTCCGCTAGCATGATTTTACACGACCTATCATCAAGGCTCTTTTTATTAAATTTAGCCAATTCCAAAATACAAGATGATTTGTTTAAGAGCCATGGTGGTTTTGGGGTATTAATTATTCGAATTTGTTGGTCCACCTAACTTCTAATTCCTTCTAGATTTTCTTTTATTCTCAGACCTAATGGTTTGGTATTTTTTGGACAATTGAATCGGTGAGTTGAAAAAGGTACACATTCCAAGCGCATAAATTTTCGGAAAACTAAAAAAAACTTATTTTAAAAAAAAAAAATTTTTACAAAAAAAGTTGTCAATGGCAAATTTGTAGATCTCAGTGTGGCAAACAAAATTGCACATATAAACAAATTATTTTAAACATAATTGTTTTTATTTTTATTTTTTTTTAGGAATATGTTCCTTTTTCAACTCAATGTTTTAAATTCAAAGTACTTTATTTAATTTTAGTAGATTATGTTAAACCAATCTACAAATCTACTAAAATTAAATAAAGTACTTTGAATTTAAAACATTGAGTTGAAAAAGGAACATATTCCTAAAAAAAAAACAATTATGTTTGGAATGGTTTGTTTATATGTGCAATTTTGTTTGCCACACTGAGATCTACAAATTTGCCATTGACAACTTTTTTGTAAAAAAATTATTTTTTTCAAAAATCAGTTTTTTTTAGTTTTCCGAGAGTTTATGCGCTTGGAATGTGTACCTTTTTCAACTCACCGATTCAATTTGAGAACTTGCTTAAGTTTGTGGGATTGAAAATGTCTTTATATGATTGATTTTTATAGCATAGTTCAAAGATAATACATCTCTCAAAAATGTTAAATATTTTTATAATAGAAAAACGGAATTCTTAATTATTTTTTAAATTAAAATAAATTAAAGCATTTATTTAAAGATGAATATTTGTTAATATCTTAAGTTCATTTTGATTATATAAATTTTGTAATTAAGTAGTCAAAATTTTAATATAAAAGTGGCCAAATGCTAGAGGATTAACATATCAAAAACTCAATAGTTTTTCAATTGCCACCCAAACTAATTATTTTATAGTAACCGAAATAATTTTTATCAAAAATACTAAACTAACTTGATAAATTTTTAAAACAAATATATTCAAGTTACACCACTCTTCCGCTACCTTCTTTCCCCTTAGTTTCGTCTTAGAGCAGAGGTTCTCAACCTTTTTCTTCCAATGAACCCCTTCTGCAATTTTCTAAGAATTCTATTTCTCCCCTTTCCATGATTTTCTAATTCAAAAAGTTTATTTCAAATATTGAAAATACAAGGTATCATATTTTAATTAAGAGATTAGTTAAGTAATATTTACCTAATGAAAAACCTGAGGTCGTTTTTTTCCAGTTCTTTAAGATAGTTGTTTCACCATATGGGTTTTCTTAGGATTTTTTGAAATTTAGACAGATTATTATTTAAATATTTCTGCATCGATTAGTGGCAAAACGAAATTTATGAACAATATAGTTCGGGAGATATTAAATTCCAAAGATAGAGATTTTCAGACTCTTATACATTGCACTATACGGGATATCGGAAAATTTACATACATACCATTTTTATAAAAAACTAAACAATAACTTATACATTTTTTAAGAAAATTTTAATTCATAGTTACAACACAGTTTCTGAGATAATAATGAAAAATGTATAATGAAAAATTACACTAAAAACAAGCCGACAACAACGCATCTATTTAACCTAAAAAGTGTTTTAACTTTATAATTTTTTTTGACGTTTTTTCGCTTCAGCCATTGTCCCAACAGCTTTCAATCGCTTATTAACTTTTTGTTTTATAAATCGACCTTAATAATGTATTTTATGTGTCATTTCTATGATAAAAATATTCAAGCTCGGACAATGTTGCCAGATTTGTCAAACGAGCACGTGGCTTGTAGTAGTACATAAACAGCAAAAAGTTTTGGGCTTATGAATTATGAATCCTTATTGTCTGTTCTATATACTCTAGCATTAACTTTTTGCTAGTATTGTCGCGAAACAACTACATGTACCTTAATACTTTTGTTAAAATTGAAATTTGTACGCAGATTAATCCCCACCCCCCTTGAAGTACTTAAATTCCTTTGGGGGGGGGGGGGGGGATTCCACCCCGTTTGAGAACACCTGACTTAGAACTAACTATTTTACACCGTGCACACGAATTAAGGGTGTAGGCGATCAACACCCCTGTTGATCCTCATCGTCATATGAGTTGATAAATTTAATTTAAATAATTTTTTAATTTACACCCAGTATTTTTTTTTAATATATATTTTTTTTCATTCTATAAATATCTTAAAACTTTAATATAGGATTTATTGAGATACGCCCCTGTTCTATTCTTAAAAAATCGATACAATTGATTCTCGCTCCATCTAACAATTGAAATCAGTAATTCTAAACAGAAAATATCTATTCTCTAACTCTTAAAAAATAAACCTTCCAAACGAATATCATTATTGAGGCCATGTTCTCCTATCAGGGTTCAACTATAAATCACATCCCACGAAATTTAAGAACTATATAATAATAATAATTGTATATTTTGTTTAATTATTTATTTTATATTTTTCATAATCTTGAACGGGATAAATTTTTTTAGAAATTATATGTTTTTCGATTATAAATGTTGCAGTCCGATTGACGGTTTAGACATTAAATTACCAAAGCGGGCGGCTTTATCACAAAATGGCCCTCTTTTATAAAAAAAATAAACTGCAACGGATCGTTGCTAAACTTTATCCAAATTCATTTGAAATATTAATATGTTTATTCGTTTATTATTAACCAGATATCACTTGCTATTTGCAGTTCATGTTAACTTTAATTCAAAAATAGCGATTGATTCTCATCTAGTACTTGAGGAATAACCATTCTATATTGGATTTTTGACGTTTCGATTAATATTAGGAACCATTGCTGAAGACATGGAGGAATCGACTTAAAATAAAAAATAACGATCGATTCTTATCTAATACTAGAGGAATAACCTTATTGCATTCCATTTTTGATGTTTTGACTATTAATGGCAACCTCTACTGAAAACGTAGAAGAATCGACTTAAAATCAAAAAGACTAAATTCTTTTATGGCAAACAACTCAAGCTCAAGCTTGGTATTTAATTAAGATATTAAATTTAATCAAAATTGGTTAAGTCATTTTCAAGATATTTAGAAAAAACTAAAAAAGTACTGAAATAAAGTACTAATGTTTGTGGGCCGATATGTACCAAAAACTAATCAGCGCTTCATTTTGTTAAACTAATGAAAGGTTTTAAATTTTATTTCAATCGGTGCAACGGTGTGGAAAAAATCGTGGGCCAAATAAACGATAACATCCATACATCCATCCGTACGTACTAAATGAAAGAATCACACTTTTTGGCCTCTCGACGAGACCCCATGTAATTTTTAGCAAAACCGTTACGTGCTAAAATTCAACATAGTTGAATACTACAATTTGTGACTTTAATTGAGACCATGGGCTTCGTAGTCTTTACCTGAGGACCCTTTGAAGTCACGCTTGCCGCGAGACCGATTACAATACTTTCCCCATGCTACGCAATGGATAAAGTAAAAATCCATACTTAAACAGCAATTCTTGTTTCGTATTTTTCACTTATTAGATATAATTAACTTTTTTATAAAAAAATTTGATTTATTTAGACTATAACTCATTATCAAATGTTTGTCTTCTTCGGTTACCATTATAGTTTAAGTATATACCTTAATTTATGACTTTATCATGAATACTTTGCATGCTTTGACCTATTTATTATAGAAGAAGAAATACCAACTTTTTTTTTGCAAAAAGGTGTTAAGCAAGAAGATGTATCTCCTAATAGTCAGATTAGAAAGAAAAAGAAAATATTCTATGCCTGGGCTCTGAGACAAAAAGTACACTTTGGAGTCGGTTTTGACGGATTGAAGATTTAGGACAGGAACATAAAAGAGCAAGGCAATTTAATTCTAGAGCTCTTAGAATCCATGAGAGCCGGTATACCTTGATAAAACCCCCTGATAAGAAATTAATATTTCTTATTTTCACTTGTAAAGGGTTCACTATCCGGGCAACCCTAAATTTATCAAACTTTCCGAATTTACCTCTAACATATTACCGGTATTTAACGGTATCCTCGCCTAGATTATTGAATTCACTCGAAAATTTTCAATTTTTACTTTATCAAATGCAAAGCATGGGTAAAGTATTGTAATCGCTCTCGGGGCAAGCGTGGCTTCAAGGGGTCCTCAGGTAAAGACTACGGAACCCATGGACTCAATTAAAGTCACAAATTGTAGTATTCAATGATGGTTGAATTTTAGCACGTGATGGCTTTGCCAAAAATTACATGGGGTCTAGTGGAGAGGCCAAAAAGTGCGATTTTTTCATTTAGTGCGTGCGGATGGATGGATGTATGTTATCGTTTTTTTGGCCCACGATTTTTTCCACACCGTTGCACCGATTGAAATGAAATTGAAAACCTAGCATTAGTTTAATAAAATGAAGCGCTGATTAGTTTTTGGTACATATCGGCCCACAAACATTAGTACTTTATTTCAGTAGTTTTTAGTTTTTTCTAAATATCTTGAAAATGACTTAACCAATTTTGATTAAATTTAATATCCTAATCAAGTACCTTGGGGACCACAAAAAAGTTTAAATAAAGTTTTTAGTAAAATTATATTTTAAAGTACTTTACTCTAGAGTAAGATAGTACTTTTTTAATTTTTTAAATTCTTTAAAATTTATTCATTTGAACGTTTTAATATAGCTCATTTAGCCTTGCTTAATTAAGAATGGATAGGCTTCTCTCTGTGAAATGCTAAAAATTTGGGAGGAAATTTTATAAGTAACCATAGCAACTGCGTTGCTTTCTTATACGTTACCTTTGCTGAAGACATAGAGGAATCGACTTTAAACCAAAAATAGAGATTGATTCTCATCTAATAAATCGACTTTAAACCAAAAATAGAGATTGATTCTCATCTAATACTTGAAGAATAACCATTCTATATTGGATTTTTGACGTTTCGGTTTTTATTGGTGACCATTTCTGAAGACATAAAGGAATCGACTTTAAACCAAAAATAGCGATTGATTCTCATCTAATACTTGAGGAATAACCATTCTATATTGGATTTTTGACATTTCGGTTTTTATTGGTAACCATTGCTGAAAACATAGAGGAATCGACTTCAAACCAAAAATAGCGATTGATTCTCATCTAATAATTGAGGAATAACCATTCTATATTGGATTTTTGACATTTCGGTTTTTATTGGTAACCATTGCTGAAGACATAGAGGAATCGAGTTAAAATCAGATTCTCATCTGATACTTGAGGAATAACCATTCTATATTGAATTTTTGACATTTCGGTATTTATTGGTAACCATTGCTGAAGACATAGAGGAATCGACTTAAAATCAAAAATAGCGATTGATTCTCATCTAATACTTGAGGAATAACAATTCTACATTAGGTTTTTGACGTTTCGATTATTATTGGTAACCATTGCTGAAGACATGGAGGAATCGACTTAAAATCAAAAATAACGATCGATTCTCATCTAATACTAGAGGAATAACCTTATATGATGTTTTGACTATTAATGGAAACCTCTACTGAAAACGTGGAAGAATAGACTTAAAATGAAAAAATCTCGTTCAGCTGCTAAAAAATTTTTATTTCTAAAACAAAGAACTGATTAGATGATTAGAATTTTAGGTTGAAAATTGCACAAGAGCTAAAAGCTGAAATTTATCAAAAAAGTTTATTTTTATAGTTGCTCTTTTATACCATGTTTCAACTTTATAACTCGAAACCTTCAATTATGAAAAAATTGTCCAATTTCCGAAATTTGCAGAGAATGTACTAATTTTTCTAAAAGCTCTCATTTTCTCCTCGTAAATGTTTATTAAATATTGAAAAAAGCCTAATAACCTTCCGATAACAATTTCTGACTACTGCCCTCATTATTATAATTTATTTCATTTTTCACAGATAACTGTCAAGCAAACAAAAGATGTAATAGCAGAATCTATAAGTATTCCTCCTGATACAGTTCGACTAATTTACTGTGGAAGAGTACTACAAGATGAGAAGAAACTAAGTGATTATAGTGAGTCTTTCTTTTAATAATATCACATTAATAAATAAATTTTTACTTTACTATACAATTGTTTTGTTAAAATGTCTGTTAGTCTGTGCGTTACCAAATTTTTGTGGACGAGCCAGCTCAAAAACTAGTGTGAATATCAAGACCAAATTTCACACGTAGTTTTGCTCCATTGAGATTAAGAGCTGATTAGATTTTGGTGCATATCGACCCAAAATTAAGGGGGTGGAGGGGGGTTAAAAATTAAAAATCTAGGCCATTTGAGCAAATTCAACCAAATTTTGTAAACATAATCAGTGGGACCTAAGAAGTCTAAAAATGCAAAAACTAACCGCCTAAAATGGGGGGGGGGGGGGCAAAATTAAAAATCTAGGCCATTTGAGCAAATTTAACCAAATTTTGTATACATAATCAGTGGGAACCCAGAAGTCTAAAAATGCAAAAACTAACCGCCCAAAGGGGGGGGGGGTGTATGGTCAAAAAATGAAAATCTAGGCCCTTGTACCAAACTCAACCAAATTTTGTAAATATAATTAGTAGGCCCCTAGGAGTCTAAAAATGGAAAAACTAACCCCCCTCCCCTACATAATTATAAATAATTTTATTAAAGATGTTTCACCTTGCACCAACACCACAATCTCTACTAATTAATTTTATTAAATATTAAATATAAGTGAGGGGCCAGGTAGTATGGTAAAGTCAAGTGGATGGCCACATCAGAACACGTTAGCTTATTTATATAATTCTAGTTATTTTTAATAGAATCAAATTTCACTATTTTTAAATTATATTTTTTTTTTTTTAATTTTATTTTATCTTTGAGAATTTTTTAAAATTAAATTTATTGAAGTATTTTTCTATGAGCATGATAGAATTAAATAAATTGAATAATTTATTTTTAATATAATCCAACAAATTAAATTTACAATGCATTTGTCATGCTGAAAGGACTAGTTAGATCACGGAAGTTGAGCAACATATGAAGCTGTTGGTTCTTAAGTGATTGTCTGCCTATCTAGGAACAGTCTGGTTTCCTTATTATAGCTCCCTGTCGTGTTTATTGCATTCCACTGGAATTGATTAGTGAGGCCTCATTTAGGAATCTACAACTAGCAACGCACAATTTCTAATAAAATTTCAATAGATTTATTTATCCCTTAATTATTTGGTATTTCCGATTTAGCCACAAAGTAAGTATTACTTTATTAAAAATTTGAAAAAATTTTATTGATTAAATTTTAATATTTAGAGAATTCAGGATAATTATTTTTTTAATACTTTTTTTAAATTAATTTATAATACTACTTCATTTAAGATTAGTAAATTTAGCCTCTTAATTCTTAGATATTTAATCTTACCAAAAAATTATTTTATATCGTTTTTTTCCTAGGAATAAAACAAGCTTAGAATTTGAAGCATTCTTTTCTTTTACCACATAACTAATTCTGTTATTTAAACAAAATAGGAAATAAAAGTTTATAAAAATGAGATCCTTTTCGTAAAATTTAAAAATCCAAGTCGGAAAAATTATTTATCTTTATTTGAACGCTAGTCAGGTTGATTTCGTAAAAAAATAGGATTTATATTATTTTATTTAAATCAAATTTCACTTCAAATGTCTGAAGATTTTTTTATCTTTTCATAGATGTCCATGGGAAAGTAATTCATCTTGTTCAAAGAGCTCCTCCCCAAAGCTCTCTTGGTAATGGAAGCAATTCCGCAAATAGAACTAATCAACAAAGAAGATGGACAAATCGACCACCCCAAATGGATGGAAGTACAAGATATCTTGGCACCTTGGCTATTCCTGCTGATTTACTTGATTCTCAAGGTAATATATATTGATTATTGCTATAAGAATATTAATGATTTTTTAAAACCTATATTTATGCCAGTAAATTATCATTAAAGGGAAATGTTACAAGTATACAATAATTTTTTTACTTTACCATACAGGGGTATGGTCAAGTATTGTAATCGTGCATGAAAAAAGTGTTTTTTTTCCTTCTTTTTTTCGAAATATCTCAAAGAGCTGAAACTATTTTGATTTGAAAAATTGAGCGAAACCATGGCATTTCATTCTACAAAAAAGCTCTAAAACATAGAAAAAATTATATTTTTCGAGATAATAATTGTTTTGTCAATATGTCTGTTAGTCTGTGCGTTACCAAATTTTTGTGGACCAGCTAGCTCAAAAACTAGTGTGAATATCGAAACCAAATTTCACACGTAGTTTTGGTCCATTGAGATTAAGAGCTGATTAGATTTTGGTGCATATCGGCCCAAAATTAAGGGGGGGGGGGGGTTAAAAATTAAAAATCTAGCCCGTTTGAGCAAACTCAACCAAATTGTGTATACATAATCAGTGGGACCCCATAAGTCTAAAAATGCAAAAACTAACTGCCCAAAATGGGGGGGGGGGGGGTCAAAAAATGAAAATCTTTGCCATTTACCAAACTCAACCAAATTTTGTATACATGATCAGTGGGGCAACAGAAGTATAAAAATGCAAAAACTAACCCCCCTACATGAACATGATTATAAATAATTTTAGGGGCCAGGTTGTATGGTAAAGTCAATTGGATGGCCACATCAGAACACGTCAGCTTATTTAATTGAAGATTCGTAAATTACTGATGTCTTTCATATAAATAATTTTATTAAATTAAGAGTGCGGTGTTGCTTTATATGGAAACATTAAGTAAATTAAAATTAAGGGAAGTTTTTTTGGTGTTTCACAGAAAGGAAAGATTTATAACAACTTTTTAAATCTTTCATTTTTTTATTAAATACCACCAAAAACTTCCCTTAATTTTAATAATTTTATTATTTTTTATCATAAGCTTTAAAAATGTCTATTCATGTTAAAAATCTCTCAATTTTAGGTCTTCCTATATTACAACCATCACATATTTTATCAAGAAATAGGTTAAATGTAGCAAGGAGAATGATAAGATATATGGATTCTCTCTGTAATAGATTAGAAAATCCTACACCTGAAAATGATACGGAGACTCAAGAAGAAGTTAATTCAAGGTATTATTGAAATTCAATATTTTTTCTCTTATTAGATTTATCAATTGTAATTTATCCAAGAATTTACATAGTGTTAATAACTTTAATAAAATATTTATCGTAATTTTTCTTAATTCAAGGAACAATGATGATGCTGATGTGACTGATGCTGCTGAAGCAGCAGCTGAAGCAATTGCTGCAGCGATGTCCGCTGCAACCATTGGTAATATGTCTGTCATATACATCTTTTTTATTATTATTAAATTTAATATTTATTTTTTAGAAAGGAACAATCAATCAAATAGCTCAGAAGAATCACAACAACAAACATCAACATCTACAAATTCTACTCAAAATACTTCAAGAGGAATTTCTGTAGCTTTAGCTGATGCAATTGCGGCCGCGATGTCAACCAATGGTGAAATTTGTAATATACATATCCTTTATTTTATTATTTAATATATTATTTGCGTTTCTAGTAAGAAACAATCAAACAAATAGTGCAGAAGAAGCACAAGAACAAACATCAACTTCTTCTAATACTACTCAAAATACTTCTGCTCCAAGAGAAAATTCAGGAAATACCAATGAGACTGCATCTTCCTCTACCTCTACTGAAACAGGAGAAAACCGTAATGAGTAAGCCCACTTATTTTTGAAAATAATTAAATAAATCAGATTTAAATTAATGTATGCTGAAGCGTTCTGAATTAAATAAGTTTATTAATTTAAGACCCCACGGAATGAACGAGATAATCTATTTTTTCGATAATGAGTTTATGACGCATTGTGGTGGCCATTAATCGTCACTACCGGCCAGTTAAAATTACTTTCAAATAATTCGCTAAGTCACCTAGATACAGTGTTTTTACTTTATCCAATGCGAAGCATGGGAGAAAGTATTGTAATCACTCTCGCGGCAAGCGCGACTTCAAAGGGTCCTCAGCTAAAGACTACGGAACCCATAGACTCAATTAAGGTCACAAATTGAAGTAATTCAATGAGATTGAATTTTAGCACGTGACGGTTTTGCCAAAAATTACCTGGAATCTCGTCGAGAGGCCAAAAGTGCCATTTTTTTTGGAAGTGCGTGGGGATGTATGTATGTGTGTTATCGTTTTTTTCGTCCACGATTTTTTCCACACCTTTGCGCCGATTGAAATGAAATTGAAAACCTACCATTAGTTTAACAAAATGAAGCGCTGATTAGTTTTTGGTACATATCGGTCCACAAACATTAGTACTTTATTTCAGTACTTTTTTAGTTTTTTCTAAATATCTTGAAAATGACTTAACCAATTTTGATGAAATTTAATATCCTAATTAAGTACCTTGGGGACCACAAAAAAGCTTAAATAAAGTTTTTAGTAAAATCATATTTTAAAGTACTTTACTCTAGAGTAAAATAGTACTTTTTTAATTTTAAATTCTTTAAAATTTATTCATTTGATCGTTTTAAGATAGCTCATTTAACCTAACTTAAGTAAGAATGGTTAGGCTTCTCGCTGTGAAATGGTAAAAATTTGGGAGGAAATTTTATAAGTAACCATAGCAACCGCGTTGTTTTCTTATCCGTTACCATTGCTGAAGACATGGAGGAATCGAGTTAAAATCAAAAATAGCGATTGATTCTCATCTAGTACTTGAGGAATAACCATTCTATATTGGACTTTTGACGTTTCGGTTTTTATTGTTAACCATTGCTGAAGACATAGAGGAATCGAGCTAAAATCAAAAATAGCGATTGATTCTCATCTTGTACTTGAGGAATAACCATTCTATATTGGATTTTTGACGCTTCGATTATTATTGGTAACCATTGCTGAAGACATGGAGGAATCGGCTTAAAATCAAAAATAACGATCGATTCTTATCTAATACTAGAGGAATAAATAACCTTATTGCATTCCATTTTTGATGTTTCGGCTATTAATGGCAACCTCTACTGAAAACGTGGAAGAATCGACTTAAAATCAAAAAATAGCGATTGATTCTCATCTAATACTTGAGGAATAACAACTTCCCATTCAGGTTTTTGACGTTTCGATTATTATTGCGTAACTACTGCTGAAAGAACATGGAGGAATCGGCTTAAAATCAAAAATAATCGATCAGGTGCTTATCTAATACTGGAGAATAAACCGCTAAATTCACGCAAACGATTACCTATCACATCCATTATCTGTTGTTATCTAACGGCATGGTTTAAAATGAGCTTATTTTAATTTCATGCTTAGGTATTTTGTATGTCGCTTCAGAGGCTCCAGGTTTAAAGCTGTTGACAGCGAGAGATGGAAATGAGGCCACCAGAAGGTTCAACCTTAAATCATATTTTAAAAGTACTTTACTCTAGAGTAAAATAGTATGCTTTTTTAATTTTACATTCTTTAAAATTCATTCATTTGATCGTTTTAAGATAGCTCATTTAACCTAACTTAAGTAAGAATGGTTAGAGGCTTCTCGCTGTGAAATGGTAAAAATTTGGGAGGAAATTTTATAAGTAACCATAGCAACCGCGTTGTTTTCTTATCCGTTACCATTGCTGAAGACATGGAGGAATCGAGTTAAAATCAAAAATAGCGATTGATTCTCATCTAGTACTTGAGGAATAACCATTCTATATTGGACTTTTGACGTTTCGGTTTTTATTGTTAACCATTGCTGAAGACATAGAGGAATCGAGCTAAAATCAAAAATAGCGATTGATTCTCATCTTGTACTTGAGGAATAATCATTCCATGTTGGATTTTTGGCGCTTCGATTATTATTGGTAAGCCATTCGCTGCGAAGACAGTTAAAATCTAGATTCTCCTCGACGCGGGAATAACCGCTCTATATTGAATTTTTGAAGAACATTTCGGTATTTAATGGTAACCATTGCAGACGACATAGAGGAGATCGACTTAAAATCAAAAATAGCATGATTGATTCTCATCTAATACTTGAGAAATAACAATTCTACATTAGGTTTTTGACGTTTCGATTATTGTTGGTAGCCATTGCTGAAGACATGGAGGAATCGGCTTAAAATCAAAAATAATCGATCGATTCTTATCTAATACTAGAGGAATAAATAACTAATTCACGCAAATGATTATTTATCACATCCATTATCTGTGTTTTCGATTTTAAAATGAGCTTATTTTAATTTTATATTAGGTATTTTATTGTCGACACCAGAGGCTCAAGGTTTAAACTGTTGACAGCGAAAGATGGAAATGAGGCCACCAGAGTTCAGCCGGTGAGGTCAGATGACTACCGAGAGTGCTTAAAAAATAAATCGGAAAGATAGTGAGCGCGCTGTTAGCGGAAAACACCCATAGTCTATTTAAAAAAAGCTGGAGTCTTTTTTAGATCGACTCGAAATCTTTTAAAGAACAATTGAGGGCCCCTAAAAAAAATGCAAGTTACATTTCGTACATTGTTCAGGAGAGTAAATTTAAACTTTCAATATAAAAAAAAAAACGCCCAAAAGCACCCCAATCGAGTGTATGGTCGTCAGCAGCTATAAATAATTCCAAATTTATGTCTTATACAAGATTCTTACAAGAGAAAAAGAAAAAAATAACGACTTAAGGTAGTTGTTCTACGACAATACTAGCAAAAGTTAATGCTAGAGTATATAGAACAGACACGTAAGGTTCCATAATTCATAAGCCCAAAACTTTTTGCTGTTTATGTACCGATATTTGCAATCACGTATTCGTTTGACAAATCTGGCACCATCGTAAAACATTCATATTTCTAGATTAAAATGACAGATAAAATACAGTTTAAAAGTTGGAAAAATTTCTATAAAAATCGTTTTGTTATTTTTTAACAAATGTAATCATCAACGCCACGTTACACCTTATGAAAAGTATAATTTTGAAAAAATCTAGCACATGCGCTGCTTTATACATTTTCGCTGGATAACTAAATGCTGTGCCAAGTTGTTTTTAGTGTACATTTTGTTACATTTTTCATTATATATTCTCAGAAACTGTGTTGTAACTGTGGATCAAATTACTTAAAAGAGGTATGCTTGAGTTGTTTACCAAAAAGAATTTAGTCTTTTTGATTTTAAGTCGATTCTTCCACGTTTCAGTAGAGGTTGCCATTAATAGTCAAAACATCAAAAATGGAATGCAATAAGGTTATTCCTTTAGTATTAGATACGAATCGATCGTTATTTTTGCGCCTCTGCGTGTTGGCAATATGTCAGGGGGTTAGAATAAGAATAAGAAGAAAGGAGAAAAGATATTTGAAATGAATAGACCCCTAGCCCTCGAGTACTCTAATAGCGTCGAGGTCTGAAGAGAACAAGAGTTGGTCAAGTGAGACCTGATAGGATAGATAAAAGAGAGAGATCTGGTACCAGTAAGTGGAAAAAATACCAGGTACAGCTCGGGACCTTGTGGTTGCCAGCCCACATACTCACTAGATGTGAGCCCCTTAAGGGAAGGAGCAAGATCCCCGGCGCGCACAATCCGCCCGACGCAGGCCACTGATAGGGTAGTTGTTATTTTTTAATTATTTATTATCTACCGATTGTTAATTATTAATGAACAATCAATAGACAATTTCTTTGTTAGTATAATTAGATGAAGGATTAAGGAGAGGAGAGGGGGGAGTGGAGTGAGGTATTTGCTAGGCAGAGCGATGCCTCCTTTAATCCAGGATTAGTTTAAAAATATATATCTATTAATGGGGTCATAGTCCCCATTAATCTCAATGTGATCGATTTTCATGACTTTAGAAAAGGTAAAAAACAGGCGACATCGCAATTACCTTGGCATTAAATGATTTCAGAGATGTCTCAATTAAGAGCGCATCTCAAGATCTATAAGATGATATAGGACTTACTACCATTTTCGCATAATACCCCAAGGAAAAATTGAGTGGAATCAGGAGCCAAGCGCCGCACGTCCGCCCCGCACCAAGTTCACTTACTCTACTTGGTAGACCATGTCTCTACAATTGTACCTCTCATATCAGAAATTTAAAAAAAAAATTGTTCTTAATTTGAGGTTTATAATGAGGAAAATAAGGATCAAGGTTTTTATGTGTGACTTTTTATTTATCAATCCAACGTTTCATTGACTTTGCCTACATCTTCAGGGCTTCAAATAGTCATGTCACACATTCGTCTAAATTTTCTTGTTATCTTCGTTACCATTGAAGACCATCAGAACACAAATTTCAAAAATATTTGGCACATTCATAAAAAACACTTCTTTTCTTTTTATATTTAACAATTACATCAGATATAAAACAGAAATGATATATATATAACATATGTAAAATTTTATTTGAATTTGAGATTTCTTATGCTAAGGATCAAAAGGAAAAAAAACATTCTATTCCAGATTTCAAAACAGGGTTTGCCTCATTTTTATATATGTTATATCTGATGTAATTGTTAATATAAAGAGTCAGAATGTGACATATTTCGACAGCTATTCTTTATCGACAGATGTAACAAGAAAAGATAAACGAATGTGTGACATGACTATTTGAAGCCCTGAAGAAGTCGGCAAAGTCGACGAAACGTTGGTTGATAAATAAAAAAGTCACACATAAAAATTTGTCCTTATTTTCCTATTATAAACTTTCAAATTGATGCAAATTATGGACCGAAATGATAATAATAATTGTTCTTAATATTTCAGTAATGGAGCACGGCCTGCCGATTTGGCTGAAGTTATGTCTTCATTAATGCGCACACGGGATCGTGCTGATACACATATGAGGCGATGCATACAACTTTTACGCGATGATCCTCAATTTTCTTCAAGGGTATATTGAAAAAATATATAAAAATTACATATACTAATGTTCTCCATCTAATTTCCCATTTTTTTTTGTTTTAATAAGGCTGAGACTGATGAAGCTAAGAGAGTTTTTACTGGAGTATCAGCACTCATGCATCACATGTCACATGCCTGCCATGCACTCAGTGATATTGTTTGGGTTCCAACAACAAATCCCCCAAGACGACTTCATTCATCTCCTGTTCTTTTAGGTCAATCTGCTACACTTATTCATAGTGGAATTCCAATGCAGGTAAATATTTAAAGATAATGTTATTTTTATTTTCTATAATTTTCAATTTTACTGTGTCCATAACATGGGTAAAGTATTGTAATCGTTCTTACGCTAAGCGCGACTTGAAAGGGTCATCAGGTAAAAGCTACGGAAGTCTGAACTCATGACCTAAAACATTCATAAATTTTAGTATCCATTCATGTTGATTTTTAGGAACTGACTTAACTTCAACTTGAGCATGGCGTGGAGACCACTTCTCGATCTGTCTTTTCTGGTTAAATCAGATATCTATTTAGATGTCTGTTTTATTGAGAGTAAAGTACAGAATTATTTTTTTACAAAAACATGGTAATAAACAGATATATGTTATTAATTCTTCTGATTTGCCCTTCGGAATTTTGCAAATCTAATCACTATTCATCATGGGTCTTGTTTTTATATCGCCATTTTTAATCTCTTCATAACTTGAGAGAATTTCATATCTTTTATTGTCAATAAGAGTTTTATAAATAGTTTTGAAAACTTATTTGCTTCGAATTAAAATTTGTTTTTCTTGCCATTAATTTAAAAAAAACAGAGCCCTATAAATAATAAGTCCAATATTTTTTTTTTAAAGCAGGGACAACTCAATTTATTACTTAATCGAAATGGAAACCAATCACAACAACAAACTCAAAATTCTTCCACAAATTCTTCCTCAAATGAAACTCGCACTGGATCTTCAGATTCAGGACCAGACCAATCAGAACAATCTTCAACAGAAAGTCCTCCTCAATCAGGAGAAAATACATCTAATGATTCAACTCAAACAGGAATAAATATTTCGCCAAGTCGTGTGACAGGTAATATTTATTTTTAAATTAATTGTGAAAAAATATATAAAACGGAATATAATAATAATGCATCTAATGATAATGAAAATCAAGAATTGATTAATGGAATTGTAAGAACTAAAAATTTCAAAACAATATACTTAGGTTCTTGAGAGTAAAATCAAAGAGTGTATGTATACTAGGGTCATTCTTATTTTGGGTATTTTCGAATTTTTATGCTAACAGAGGCTCATATGGTTCGAAATAAATAAAAAAAAATATCCTTTAAGTTTCAAGTCTCTATCTCAATTTTAACCTGTGCCGTACAGCGATGCAAGTTTCTCATCTAAATAACATGGGGTTTTTGGCATTGAACGATCAATTTTTTATTCTGGCCAAAGTAATGGTTCAAAAAATTTGAAACTTTGTCCTTATAATAGTAGCTATCCTTCAGAATTTTTACAGATTTTTAGCTACTATAATTTTGGAGTCTATAACTTGATAACGCTAAGATATAGCATTATTTAATCTAGCTGTAACTCCAAAATTATAATAGCTAAAAATCTCTAAAGATTATGAAGGATAGCTTGATAGCTACCATTATAAGGATAAAGCCTACAGAGTTTTCATAAATATCTTTTTCTTTTTTTTACTTGAGTTTGAATACTCAATTGCAGCAAAATTAATTTGTAGTTAAGGGTTAATTAGCTCTAATGAACAATAAGCCCGATACAATTCATCATTTTTTTCTATTTATAGCTTTACTTAAAAGCGAGAGGGGGAAGAGGGGGGGTTTAAAAATGAAAACATACAAACTAAGCTTAATCAAATGAATATTTATACTCAACTGAAAAAACATTAATATTTATAACAGATCAAGACCAAGTCTTTCGAAACTAGAGTCTTATAAACAAAATTATATATTTACGATACTCATATATTCATGTAATATAAATATATTTATTTGCATCAAGCATAGAACACTCCTTGATTAACTCTTAAAAATAAACAACTCTGCTAATCTGTGTAAGAAAATCTTTAGGACATTATTATAGAATTTAAGGAAGAACAACTTTCTAAGCTAGATAAAAATTTTAAAATTTTATTATTTTAAATTTTCAACTTCTTTGCTTAAAATATTTTAAATTTTTTAGTTGAACGAACATTTAGCCTTGTTCCCGCCAATCTTGAATTTATAATGGAAGTCGGACCCAGTAGTATCACAATCGATGCTCTTGAAGCTTCTGTGGTTACCAATGCCACTGGAAATGGTTCTAATGGAAACGGAGACCCAAACGGTAAATATAAATTAATCTCGATTAGTTCGAGTCTTTAACTATTTAATTAAATCATATAACAGTCTCATTTGATATTTTTAATGAATTCATGATCCTTATTTAAATTTAATTTATTATCAAATATGATACAAAAACAATCATTTTTATATTTCACATTAAATAATAAAAAAGGAATAGAGAAAGGAACTTTTACTATTTCTCTCTGAATATCTAGCTCAGTGGTCTGCTCGAGATAATTAATAATATATACTGGGGCACTTGTCAAGGGTGGATCCAGGAATTTTTTATGGGGGGGGTGAATGTATATAAGGTGCCCGATGTATATAAGATCTGCTTTTTATCTAGGAAGTGTGTCGCGATCGAATTGTCCAAGCGGGGGCAGAGACGCCCCCCCACTCCACACACACACACACATTGAACATTATTTTCAATTTTAAATTTTTTTAAAAAATAAGTTTTTTTTTTACAAATTTTTTTGTCAGGACGGGCCTCTATGGGGGGGGGGGGCGATCGCTCCCTCGCCCCCCCCTGGATCCGCCCTTGGCACTTGTCTGCTTTTCCAAAATATTTAATTGTTATACTTTGCCTAACATACCCTTTTAGGAAGAATGAAATAAATTGTTCTCTTTATTATCAGAAAACATTCAAAATAGAGAAATAATTTTCAATATCTAATTATAACATACGCCGTCTCTTTAAATAACAATAATAAATAAATTCCAAATTCATATAGACATTAGGTATTAGTTTAAGCTCAGAGATCAGTTCCTAAGGGGATAGCCACGGTCTTTTAAAAACACGCAAAAATCCCCGAGGTTGTTATAAGGTCTTTTCTTTATTCTCTAATTTCATACAATTTATAATTGTCTTTAGATGCGGACCCTTAAGCATGTTGCTATAGTATATTTATTTAATCATTTTAATTAAAAAAAAATAGCAAATAAATGCTGACAATTCTTTGAACTCACTTTTATTTAGAAAAGTGGAAATATTTGGGGTCCTCCGCAACAAGATTTTATTCAGAACTTAATGCAAGCTGTCGCTGGACATGTAATGAACCGTGGTGTCCCATCTTCCACTACTTCAACAACAACTTCTCCCAATTCTGGCACCACTACATCAACAAATGGTAATTCCGGAAATGGTGGGGGCGGAAGTCAAACTAGCCAAGCACGAGGCAATACCGCTACACATCCAACCACCTCCACACAAACTCGAAGTACATCTCGACCTCATGTTCATTTTGCAATGCAAGCTGCAGCTCATAATGCAGCTCAAGCAGCAGCTCAAGTTGCTGCCGCTGCTGCTGCTGCTGCCGCCTCTGCAGCTACAGGTTCTACGGCCAGTGGTGCTGCTTCATCATTTGCTTCAAGTACATATGATCCTTTTCTGTCTTGTAATTCAATACATCTCCGTGCTGCAAGAAGACGTAGACAATCTACACAACAACAACAACAGCAACAACAACAAGGAAGCGAGGTAATTTCATGTTTATTTTTAATCACTTATTATTTTCGTTTTCTCTAAACATTACATGGAATTTTTTTCCATTTGTCTTTTTAATTAAAATAATTCAATTTTTAGAATTTGCAACATTACAAATATATGTTATGTGAATTATCCGGTTCGAATCCCCACTAGTTTTGTGTCTATTGAAATGTTTTCTTTGTTTTCAAATTTAATTTATAATAAAATGTTTTTGTTTTTTTTAAGTCGCATTTCGCGGCTAGACCGTCGGATATGTGAGATCACGTGTTCATGTCTCGGCTAGTCCTTGTGTCTATAAATGTTTTTTCTTTATTTTCTAATTTAAATTACATCATTATATTTCTTTGGAGGCGTCGCTAGAGAGTGTCTAAAGTAGTCACGTTAAAAAAACATAATCTAAAAATTTAGCACCGTTCATATTTATAGAGTGGTTACGAGGCTAAATCTTTTTGTATGGATTGTCGCGAAAGAACCTCCTTAAATCAAGGGTAAGACAATGGAAATCCACCGCTGTGAAAAATTTCCCCAGAAAAATTACAATGGAGAGGATACTCTTCATAGTAATCGCCGACGCTCGGAATCGAGTCGGGTGCTTGAAGAAGAAGTAGATATTTTTTTAGGAGATTTTTAGGATAGGATCAACTATGTAAAAATTAGATACTTTTAACTAAATCATTTATTCAGTTAATAGTAAATGGCTTTTTTGTAAAATTTTCAACTAATTTCCTTATTTCCCCATGGGGGGTCAACCCGAAAAAAACCTTCCAGTCCATCAGTCTTAAAAAAATAAAATAAAAATATTTATAACAATATGATTTACTATGTTATTTTAATATTTATCTACCTGAGAACTTGAAGAAGATTAGAAAATAGAATCGAAACATCGTTTTATTTTTTCGTTGGCTGCCTGAATCTGAACTTTTTCTTTATCATTATTTGATTTAATTAAGATTTATACATAACTAGCAGCGAGGCGGGTGGGGGGCGGGCCTCCTACTTGACAGGAGGCTTCGCCTCTTGGTCCTACGTTAAGCTCCCTAAGAGAATTCCTCAACACATCTCACTTTTAAACAAATGACAAATGCTGGAAGTAAGAAATCTTTTCTGAAGAATTTTCTCCTTTATATTTCATATTAGTATCTCCAATATATATTTTTAAATAGTGCTAATTTTTTTATTATTATTATTATTATGTAGGCTAAAAAAGTCTGTTTATTCCAGAGCCTCTTTCCAACGATTTCTTGGACGGCCCTGTATTCTTTTCCCTCTAGGGTTGTCATGTACTTTTCTTACTTTTTTTGTTTATTAATAATATTCTTAATTTTACAAACATCTTAGTTCACACAACCATTCATCGCATGTATAGTTAGTGATAATGTCTAGTACCAAGGAATGCCGAAAGCTTATACGGTCACCGGGTTTAGATCACATCGCGGCTCCCCCTCTTATTATTAAACTCTTGTTAAAAACCTACAGGAAACCATCCTTTGACCCCCCCCCCAACGCTCTCGACGCCTATGCTGGTTACCATTTTCACTATATTTTTATTTAGTTAGTATAATACCTCAAAAGGAATGTCCCTAAGCAGTCCCCCATGTCTCAGTGTGTGGCACCCTATCCATCATGACCTCCTCACCTCTCTTCCTAGTGCCGGGGGCTGCCGAAAGCTTGTACGGTCCACCGGGTTTAGGTCACATCGTCGGCTCCCCTCTTATTATTAAACTCTTGTTAAAAGCCATACAGGAAACCATCCTTTGACCCCCCCCCCCCCCACCAACGCTCTCGACACCTATGCTGGTTACCATTTTCACTATATTTTTATTTAGTTAGTATAATACCTCATAAACTATTTAATATTGATTTTAATTTATTTGAAGCAGTCAAAAGATATGTCACTTTTAAACACATGAGAAATGTATAAAGTTACAGCGAGACAAAGTTGTTTATATTAGTTCCAACATCCACCAGTGAAGGATTGTAGTTGGTGCAGCAATTAGGGAACGCCGTATAGCTATTAATTAGTTTTTTTAGTAATTAAAAATAGCAAAATTTAATATTTTGAAGTTTTCAGATTTTTACCTTTACTTAGATATTATAATCCAACAGCTTACATAATTTCAACTCGCTAGCTTTTCGGGAAGCATGAAATTTTTCCTGGATACTTTTAAATTAGTTCTTATCTTATCTTATCTATCTATCTACTCTTATTAAACGAGCAAAAATTGTATATTTGTTTATATATATATTTGTATCTTAGTTCTATTTTGAAAACGGCTCTAACGATTTTGATGAAATTCACGGGTTAGGGGGTTTTTGGGGTGACAATTCGATCTGTCGCGGTCTCATCTTCGACAAAATTGTTTTTGATGGGTTTTTTCGTAATCAAATTAATTATACTCACGTAGACAAATCCCATTCTTAGGGTTTTAAAAAAGGTTACTCTTTTACTTTTGTACCCAGGCAGACAATGGGTTGGCTTAATTCATTGTTCTCAAAGGCCTTGAAGAACTATTGTGATAGAGGGGTGAACCGCGATTGGAATTAGGTGTACACCTTCTTTGGAATTACTTTGGAATTCATTAGATAATCTATTGTTATCTATTGTCTTCTACTTGGAAATGAAAGTGGAAGTGGAAGTATGTGTACACGATTTTAGGTCGCGGTTCACCCCTCGATTGTGATTAAACGTTAGAATTATTAATAAACGTTTTATAATTGTTTTTATAAAGAACCTTATTTATTTAATAGAATAAAAAATAATCAAGAATTTATTTAAAAATATCTTTCGCATAACCAGGTCTCAATTTTCAGAAAAAATAACACATTTTGATAGGTTCTATTTATTAACAATTGGATGAATAAAAATGAATCATGTGGTTCAATCAAAACAGGTGCAGGAGGTGGGGGATCCGGGGATGAGGTCGAACGGGGTGGAGATGGGGGGGGGGGGTATAGTGGTCGAATACATTATATATACATTTGTATTTTTTTTTAATTTGAAAACGGCTCTCAAATAAAAATCGACCTTTTTATCAGAATTTTAAATTAAAATAATATTAAAATAAAGCTTTTAACTAAAGGAAGAAGTTACCGAGCATTGCTCGGTGCCTCCAGGTACTCTTATCTTATCTTATCTTATTATATTAAACGAGCAATTCTTGTATATATATACAATCGGGTTCTCGAAAACGGCTCTAACGATTTCGCTAAAAATTGGCTATCAAGTCTCATGAGTTATTAGTCGTGTATAAATTTTCATCCGATTGAAATAAAGGAAGGGGGTATAAATTAGTCATGTCGCAAAATAAATATTTTAATCGTTCATATCTCGTCTTCGGAAAGTCGCAGAGCCTTGAAATTTGAAACTTAAACAATTTAGAGGTAAAAAGTTACTGAGCATCGCTCGATGCTCCAGGCACTAATATATATATGAGTATTAACTTGTAAACTCCTGATGATGGACTAATAATCCGAAATATATTGAGTTTGTATAAACCTCTTTGAGTTTTATTTCATTCACTGTGAAACTACACACCCTTTACTCTATTAACTAACATCATGTTTCACCTAAAACCTACACCACTTTCCATAAGTAAAATATATATGAGGCGTTTAGAATCAAAACTCGCTAAATCTATTGAAAACTTTTGTAAAACTGATTTAGCGGGTTTTGATTCTAAACACCTCATATACCATACATATATATATTTAAAAACTGAATTTTTATTTTTATTTTAATGATGATTGTATGAATAGAAAATCTTTCCCATTTTCATTTCAGAAAATATTTTTGTAATTATTATCAATTAATTATATTATTATTATTTGTTATTAGGATTCTGCTCAACAAGATCAACGATCTCAAGAAGCCTCCTCTACTCCTACCACAGGCCGAGAAAATGCTTCTTCTAGAGGAACACAAAACAACAGTCAAAATTCTTCTTCGACCCCAGGCCAACCACCAGCTATAGGTTCTCTTTATAATTTGATTCAAAGTTTGCTTGGGACTGGAGCTGCAGCTATTGGAGCGGACTCTCCTTCTCCAACAGGAATGCCACGTGTTGTAGGAATGGTCAATCTTCCCGGAAGTCCATCTATTAATCTGTTGAATCTCAGCGCAGGTGGACCAATGGTAAGATTTAATCAAAATATATATTTTTAATCTCATCTTAATCATTATATACAGGGTAATTCACAACGAGTGTAAAAAACTTTTGGCAATTATTGGAGTGGTCATTTTAAGGATAAACTTTTTAAAGGATTACATTTCATCGCATACACATACATACGCTTCTTACTTGTTTCCATTGAATTTAAATATTCTCATCATTTCATTTGAGTTAATTTCGTTTTCAATTTTTATAGAATTTTCTCTTAATTCTAAAAATTTACTTTTACAGGGTTCAGAAGGTTCCCTTCCTGTACTAACGCATTTATTACATGTAAGACAAAATTTAATTTTCTTAAAATATAGCTTCTTTCTAAAATTATAGGATAATTAGCATTGTATTACTAAAATAATTAATAACAAATATTTATATACTTTTTAGGGAATTACTGAAGGCTTAGGAGGACTTGGTGCATCAAATGGAAATACAATTGCAGATCTCTTTGAAAATCTACCAGATCATTCTTATACAGAAGGAGAATCCGTTTTTGCTGATCTTGTAATGACATTAGTGCGTATTGGACTATTTTCTAATCTAATTATCTCTTGACTCAAAAAGATCCCTTAATTAATTTTTACGTGGAATAATTTAGACTGATAATACTACTAGTCACTTTAATAAATTATATGAAACTTGAAATAAGATTGGAGGAAAAAGTGGTAGCTTTTTCAAGACTTGGTACGCTCTCTCTGCAAATTTTGGTGCATTGACAACTTTTTTGTAAGCGAGTGGCTTGAGCTAGAAAACTGAAACAAGGCACAAAGGTGAATCTTATTAATACATACTTGTGTGTCTAATTTCATCTCATTATTTACAATTAGCTACAACCATAAAAACACTCCCCATGGGTCAATCCATTTCAAATAGTCCAAAATAAAATATATTCCTTGTTCGACCATTTAAAAAAAATACATTTTTTACTGTTATGTCTCTTATGATCCAGAAGCTCAGAACTTCTATTATTATTTTTTTAACCCTTACTGTTTAAAAATAACAGCCATTTTTGTTTCATAAATAGGGGTAATTTTAGCATTTGTCAGCGTTCAAGCTAAATGCGATAACTAATCCAAAGATTGTACAAGAAATTTGAAAAAAAAAAAAAACCCCATTATTTAGGAGATTTCAATCTTTATTTTATTGTTTCTTATAGCCTTTAACGACTAGTAAAAAAAATAGATTTGAAATTCACAATAGAAACTTTCATAAAACTCCTATTTCATTAATTTTTTTCTAAATGAAGGAATAGGTTTTGAGGGTGTAATTCCTATATTAAGGAGCTATGTTGGAGAGTTTATAATAAAAAAAATCAATCTTGATACATTTCTCAATTTTATTACGATTTTTGAGAGGTAATATCTCGGGTGGAGGGCCTGTAAAATATATATCAGCGCGCGTTCCCTGGAACATAGCCCCAAGGTTTAAAAGGCACCACCTTACAATTTATAAATTTATTAATTGCCTTTCAAATAATATTAACTACACCATTAACCATAGCGTCAACCGTGTTTAGTTTTTCGTGATTAAAATTAATTACTTTCGATCTGCATTAAGTCAAGAACGATTTACATCTTTAGCTATTTTGTCTATTCAAATCGAGATTATAAATTCCATAAACTTAGATGAAGTAATTAAAAACTTCGCAACAAAAAAGGGTAAAATAATTATTTAATAATACTCTTCTGATTCCGTTTATATTAAATAATTTATTTAAAATTGTTTTTTTTTTGGCTCCGCACAATTTTTTAACTCAACCCCTTAAAAGTTTACCTCGGCCCTGATTAATACAAAAAAAAAAAAAAAAAAATACAACGAACCGAATACAAAAATTGTCATTCTTTATTTTAAGAATAATTTATAAATGACTAGTGTAAAAATAACAGAAAATTATTTAATGTAAAAATTTTAAGAAATCAAATTATATTTTAGATATTGAAATGAAAAAAAAAAAGTTAAATAAATATAAAATATTTATATATTTTTAGGCACGTGGACTTACGCTTCAAGATGTTTTAGCTATATGCCTTGGAGTGAGCTCTCCTTTAAATAACTTGAGACCTGAATTAGCTCAATTCGTTCGACACAGATTATTACAAAACCAACCCACTTCTGAAGCTTTATATCGATCGGCCGCAGAACGAATTAATTCTGAACTAAGACCTTATTTAGATATGCTTGTAAGTTAATAATAATAAACTTATTTTTTATTCAAATATATAGATTTATTAAATAAATTATTTATATTTATTTTTTAGCTCATACTAATCTTATTTCTTAAATCTCTTCTATTTTTTTATAAATGCAGTGCCTACTATTATTATATTTATGAATTACATAGATGCATTGTTTCTCAAACTACTAACCTTCTCATCCTCTTATTATTTTATTTTTCTACTTATTTATATAAACCGCATTTTTGCATTTTGAGATAGATAAAATTACGCGCGTACCACCGGCCGATACGTAGAATATTCCCAGGTGGTACTGCTAATAATATCACATTTAAAAATTAACTTGTATTAAATAGATACGAAAAGATATTTAGGAGAATAAACAGGGTCTGTCTCTTAACTAAAGTGTTTTAAATAGAGGACCAAATTAATCTTTACCTTATAATCTACGTTTAAATAATTATAACCAAAATTGAACCCGATATAAAAGTTTTCTCTACATGAATCAAATAAACTTACACCTATATATAAATGAATATATATATACAATTTTATTTCTAGAAACTAGAGTTTCGAAGGCTTGACTTTCATTTTAAGTCTTATGGATATTTTTTTATGCATAAGTTCCTTCGAATGAATTGGCTCATAACAGTTATTTGTAAAAGTTGAACCATTTCATTCGAAACTATTCATGTACAAAAAACAATTAAAATATTCATAAAAAAGATTAAAGATGGAAGTCAAGTCTTCGAAACTATAGTCTCATCAAATAAAATTATATAATATATATTCATTAATTTATATATAGGTATATGTTTATTTGCATCTCAGTGACTTCATCTTAAAAATCAACAACTCTACTATTTTTTGCAAGAAAATCTTTTCAAAATAAGACTTGATTTCGCAAATACAGATTCAACCTTATCATAATTTATAATTTGATATTTATTATAATTTGTTTTTTTTAATAAATTAATATAATAAATAAGTGAATTAAAATTGAATCCTTTTTTATTTGTTCTTATTTTTCCCATAATCTAAAGCTCAGGGAGATACCCCTTTTTCTTATGTACTATATCCCTTATAGCAGAAAATAAAAGATTTACAAAAAAAAGTAACTTTTTTGTATTGAATATAATTTAGCCAACTACAAAGTGGTACCTGAATTGATCACATCTTGGTTAGGTGGTATCCTAAAAAATGGTTGAGAGATGCTGGGACTAGACCAATTACTATTTCAATTATAACAATATATATATCTTTTTTAGTTTTCTATACTCTTTTCTCTACTCTCTAGATGTTTAGATATCTTAATCAAACCAATTTTAATTCTTGTAATACATATTTTTATTTACGAGGATGGTTTGATAAGTTTCTGGCCAGACCCAGAGATTGCGTCAGCAGTTTTAATTTTTGACTCTTATTCTTTAGTACTAACCTAAACTAACTTGCATACCAATTTATAGTTCGACTTAAGTATAGATTTGACAGCCTATTGAAGAAAAAATCTGAGTTGTTTGTGTGAAAATGGAAAAATTAGAGAAGCGCGCGGTCATAAAATACTTCTATTTAAAAGGCTTAACACCAATTCAAATCAAAGAAGAAATGAATTCAACACTGAAAAACTCTTCTCCATCATATTCAACTGTCAAACAGTGGATTTCTGAATTTAAGAAAAGTCGCACGAGCATTGATGACGAATCAGGTTCAAGACCCCTTATTGAGGTCCCAAATGGCGAAATGTTCGAAAAAATACATAAAATCGTGCTAGAAGACCGCAGATTGAAAATGAGTGAGATAGCTGAAACTTCTGGGATGTCAACTGAACGTGTACACATTTTACATCAACATTTGTGTATGGAGCAGCTCTGTGTTAGGTGGGTGCCGCGTTTTCTAACAATCGATCAAAAGTTGCGCCGGAAGATTGATTCAACCGAGAATTTAGCATTGTATAAGGAATTTTTAACTGTTGATGAAACTTGAGTCCACCATTATATACACCTTAAAATAATCAACAGTCCAAACAATGGACAAAATTAGGTGAAGCACCTCAAATAAGGAAAAAACAATTTTATCTTTGAATAAGGTTATGGCCGAGGGGTGAACCGCGATTGGAATTAGGTGTACACCGTCTTTGGAATTATTTGGAATTACTTTGGAATTCATTAGATAATCTATTGTCTCTACTTGGAAATATAAGTGGAAGTGAAAGTAGGTGTACACGATTTTAGGTCGCGGTTCGCCCCTCGGTTATGGCTAATATTTTTTGGGATTCGAAAGGAATTATCTTCATTGATTACCTTGAGAAGGGTAGAACCATCAATGGTGTATAATACGCAGGGTTATTACAACGTTTGAGTGAGAAAGTAAAGAAAAAACTACTGCATTTGGCAAAGAAAAGAATCTTGTTTCACGTTGACAATGCACCCGCTCATTTGTCAGTAGTTGCGATGGCTAAAATCAACGAATTGATTTACGAATTGTCCCCCAACCACCGTATTCACCAGATTTAGCCTACAGCGACTTTCATCTGTTTCCTAACCTCAAAAATTGGCTCGGAGGAAAAAGATTTGTTAGTCATCAATGCTGTCAATGAGTATTTTGAGGGACTTGACAAATCACACTATAAAAATGGTATCATGCATTAGAGCACCATTATGAAAAATGTATTAGTCTTGATAAAGATTAAGTTGAAAAATACAATTTAAAAAAATCCAAAAAATTAATTTTTTCTTTATCAGGCCGGAAACTTATCAAACCATCCTCGTATATTTATTCAATTCTAAATTCAATTATTGGTTAATTTTAATTTCTTTCTATATTATATAATAATAATAATATATATTTAAAATAGAATACTAACATTTCATTTCTGAATAATTAATTTCTTTTAGAGTGAAGCTCGTCTGAGGGAAGATATAGACTTAGTAGGATCAATTTCTCGTTGTAACATTGAAAGACTGCCACAAGCTATGCGAATGATTCTAGAAGACGCATCTGAAACTTCCAATGAATCTTTCGGTGCACGACTGCTTACATGGTGCCAACAATATGGTGCAGAATTATGTCGACTTGCTCTTCATTGTTCATTAGATGGAGCTCGAGGTCTTGAACCAGTTATTCGTCGTTATGTTGTAAGTTTAAAATTTTTTTCACAAAGATTTTAAAATTTAATAAAAAGTATCTATTTTGTTAAATTTTGTTAAGGGAGAATGATGTAGGTTCTAGGTGAAACATATTAATAAAATAAAATTTTTTACGTCCCTAAATAAAATAAATTCTTTTTAATATTATTGTGGTTAAATTACTTGGGTTGATTTTTGATAAATTCCATCTTTTTTTTAAAAAAGGTGCTTAAATCTTAACATTAATTATATATTAAATTAAATTGGGGAACGAAGAAAAGATTTTTTATATTATCTATCTATCTATCTATCTATCTATCTATCTATCTATCTATCTATCTATCTATATATCTATATATCTATATATATATATATATAAAATAGAAAAGTATGTGGATATGTATGTGGAAACGATCTGATTGGCCAGTGCATAGCCAATGCCAAAGCGTTAAATTATTAGAACGATTCTGATTGGTCAGATAGTGATCGTGCTTAGGCAATGTGTTAAATAAATCTTTCCTTATTCTTCCTTATTTTTGAATCAATTTCATTCAGCACATTCTTTCGATACTTACAGTAAGATTTTAAATTTCAATTATTAAATTGGTATGAACGAGACGCTCCCCGCCAGGGGCTAGGTGACGCCGGGCCGAAGGCCCGGTCGTCAGTAGTAGAGTATAGACAAAAGGATCAGCCGGGGTTCGAACTCGGGATCTTCGCATTTGCGTTGCGATGCTTTTCATAAGAGCCTTAGCTCTTATATCCTATTGGCCACTGTTCCTCGAACTCAAGCTAATACCTAATGTCTATATGAATTATGGAATTTCTTTAATCTCTTCCTCGTTTATTTTTATCAGCTCTGTATTGAGACTATTTTTTTAACTATATTCAATTATTCAAATTATATCAATTTTTAGATTACTAGGTAGGATTCACAAATAAAAGATCATATGCTTATTACCAAGACTCTATATATATTTATGGTTACCAGCCCATCTTCAGGAGTTCACATAGAATGTGATTTGTAGCAAAACTTGTTTTTTATCAAATTAAACATTAGGTATATGGAAAAAAAACGAACTTACCCTCCGCCCCATATGGAGGTTGCACTAATTCTCCAAGTGACCCCATATTATAAATTATTTATCTAAAATTATTCAAAATAAAACAATAACTTTTAAGGATTTCGGTGTTGGTTCTAGGTGAAACATTTTAATATAATAATAAAACTTGAGTAAGATACGAGGTAGGTTTCACAAAAAAGAAATAAAACAAAATTGAGTTTTGAATTCGATATATTTCGGGGGTTAGCCCATCATCAGGAGTCTAAGAAAACTGATTATATATTGGAAAAATAGTTTTACAAGTAACAAGTTTTAAAATTTTTTTTAAATGTATGTGGTAAGGGGAAAGTAGGGGAGAGGAGAAGTTGTTCTAAGAATTAATATTTTCTATTGAGATTTGAACTGGCTGAAAGGAAGCTTTACGTGCTATTATAATAACGAATGGACAAGTACCTGAGAAGGTACATGAGAGAGTACAATTACCCTAGTATATTCAATGTGCGAACAATGGAAGGAATGTTTAGTTAATTTATTATAACATATAATCAATAATTGTATTTTCATACACTTCCAATTGTAAATACAATTATTGATTATATGTTATAATAAATTAACTAAACATTCCTTCCATTGTTCGCACATTGAATATACTAGGGTAATTGTACTCTCTCATGTACCTTTCAAGTTGTACCTTCTCAGGTACTTGTCCATTCGTTATTATAATAGCACGTATAGCTTCCTTTCAGCCAGTTCAAATCTCAATAGAAAATATAAATTCTTAGAACAACTTCTCCTCTTCCCCTACTTTCCCCTCACCACATACATTTAAAAAAAAATTTTAAAACTTGTTACTTGTAAAACTATTTTTCCAATATATAATCAGTTTTCTTAGACTCCTGATGATGGGCTAACCCCCGAAATATATCGAATTCAAAACTCAATTTTGTTTTATTTCTTTTTGTGAAACCTACCTGTATCTTACTCAAGTTTTATTATTATATCAAAATAAAACAATTTAAATTATTAATATTTTTTACTGATTTAAAATTTAAGATTGATTATTAGAAAAAAACACAAAATTGGGATATTTACATTGTTTTATTTGTCAATATTCAAAACCTGTTTATTTATCTAGTTGTTTATTGAACTATTTTTGATTTCTGTCATTTTAAAATAACTAATATATTTATAATTTTTTTAGAAACTCATTTTAAAATAACTAACATATTTATAATTTTTTTAGCAACAACTAACAACTGGAGTTCACCCAACCCTACAATTGTGGACCAGTTCAAGCTCAATAACTCACGTTCGTAATTATTTTCAAAGAGTGATTAGTCAACAAGTAGATTATGAGAGATATCTTGTTTACCGTGCTGCTGCTCCACCTACTCCATCGGAACCATTAACCTCAATGTCCACACCGAGCTCTACCCCCAATAATTTAATACCTACCGCATCATCAACTCAATTGCCAGAACCAGAACCAATGGAAACTGAATTAACACCTCCACCAATGCTCTCACCACCGAGGTCTCCTCCTCCAGCCCCAGAAGAGCCAGTTGTGGTCACAGCGCTTGCTCCAGATCCTGAACGATTACCTGAAGTTATTATTGGATCTGAACCCTGGCATCACGCTTTACCTTCTGTAAGTAATAAAAAATGTCTTCTTATTTCTTCTTAAATCCAATCGAAATAATTATTCATGGGGTTGTTCTTTCTTAATCTTCAACTTTTAATTGATTGATTATTCAAAAATTAAAGAAATAAGTCAACAACTTAACAATAAATAAATAAACATTCTGGTAAAGCTTGGCATATTAATAAAGGAGGAAATTGAAAAAACGAAACTTTCACTTCTTCTGGGCCCGAAATGAATGGGTGAAATTTATAGGCATAATTCACATATAGTACCTATAGTGGAAATACGATGAACCTATAATGCCTGAAATTTCGCCATAATGATAGAGCATGACACATTAATAAAGGGTGAAATCGAAAAACCGAAGCTTTCCCTTCTTCAAGACATAAAATATGAAGAAGTAAAATTTAACTGCTATGTATTTATTTAGACAAATAAAAGGATAAAACTTTTCAAAAATTAATGATATCTGACCAAAAACATAAATGTGAAAAAGTGGCCAAGTTCGGTACAAACGGCTTCGCCGACAAAAGAGTTGAGATCTAAACGGGTACCAAGTTCCATAGCATTTGCTTAAATAATAACTATAGAAATAAACAACGATCTTCAATTGATTTAAAAGCAAATTTTTTACGTTCTTTGATATTGAATTTATAACTTGGCAAGTTTTATATCCAACTAAATTGTTTGTAGTATAAAATAGAACAACTTAGCAAAGCTAAATTTTAAGCTTCTATTAAATATCATCACGTTAAACGTAAGTTATAAAGTACTGCCAAGTTATAAATTTAATATCAAAGAACGTAACAAATTTGCTTTTAAATCAATTGAAGAACGTTGTTTGTTTCTATAGTTATGATTTGGGCAACTGCTATGGAACTTGGTAACTCTTTTGTCGGCGAAGCCGTTTGTACCGAACTTGGCCCCTTTTTCACATTTATGTTTTTGGTCAGATAATTATCTTGTTGAGTCACCTGAAGATTAGAGAAGTCAGCATTTTCGCTAGGCGTCGTTCTGATGGGCGGTCGGAAAGTTTTATTTTTCCAAATAATCTTAAATTGGTTAAAAAATATTGTCCTGTTTTTTTTTAGATCCCGTTAGGATATGTCCAGTTCGAACCGAAGCTGGATCCGACTTGAACTGGACATAATATCCTAACCGAACAACTGATCTTACTAAACTGAACTGATCAACACATTAAATTAAACAACTAATTACAATTTTATCCATATATTCTTCTTTTGTTCTCATGACGATCTGCTCTAATCTTACAAATTTACCATTTTCTTTTCAAACTAATTAAGAATTAATAATTATCGTTTTATAAGTTTTATTTCAACTTTTTCTTCGAATCGCATTTTTCATTTAGGTGAAATCTAAAGAAAATTTATTTTTTACCTTAATGTAAAATTGAATTTAGATTACTAGTTTTTATACATATCTGTATCAAAGAATTTATTTATCCAATTTAATATTTTACATAAAACTAAATTTGGATTGGATATACAATGAAAAAAAATGATCTTTTAAATAAAAAACAATAAGTTCCATGGATTAATTTATATCCCAGCTAAAAATGTGGCCTTTTGTTAAATCAAATTATTGTCCATTTTGTCTGTACTCGGAATGATCTACCAAAAACCATTAACGCAATTAGTCTCTGTGTCGGAATTCAAAGTATCTTCCAAGGCCTCCCCAATTAATTTCTTTGGGATGCAACAATAATGGTATTAGGTCAACTGTATGTTTACCAAGGCCACACGGTGTCTTAGAACGTCTAATAATAAAACTTGAGCAAGATGCGAGGTAGGTTTCACAAAAAAAAGAAATACATAAAACAAAATTTAGTTTTGAATTTGATATATTTCGGGGTGAGCCCATCATCAGGAGTCAAAGTAAACTTGTGAATCCTACCTCGCATTTTGCTCAAGTTTTATTATTATATTAAAGTTTCACCTAGAACCAACACCTAACTCCTTAAAAGTTATCTTAGAACGTCATTTATCTAAAAATTAACACTACCTATCTTACTATATTTATCCTCTATGATCAAACTGAGCTTTCAACACAACAAGGCCGTATGCTAATTATTTTAAATCAAGAGAACTTGTCATCATATGAAACAAAAAACTGAGAATATTCTGAAGATAGGCTGTAAGCTAAAAAGAAATAGAATTTCGCAGCAGGATTTGTCAAAGATTTCTTATTTAAATTAATCCAAGCACAATTTGTTTAATATATTTTCTATAATTTTATTCCTCGTCTCAATAAAAAAAAAAACCTCTCGAAATCAAAATTAAAAAATAATATATGTAGTCACTTAACTTGTATTTTAATGATTATTTTTTTAATTGAAGCTTTCCTAATTTAGTAACATAGTTCTTTTCTGATTTCAATAAAACTTCAAGAAAATATATTGAATTTAGTTATATTATATATCTATGAATTAAATTTTATTATTCAAATATAATTAATTTTCATTCACAGAATATCTACAATTTTGTTTATAAAATTTCATTTTTTTTTTAGAATTTTTTTTAATTGTTAAAAAATTTCATTTTAAAATCTATCGTACTAAAAATACTAATCAAAATTCAACTTTTTCGTTTTTATTTTATTTCCTTCATTTTAAATCTGGTATTTTTACTACAGCCGGATCAAGAAAAAATAAGGCCTGCCCTTCACCTTGGTCGAATTGCCTCTAGCATTATTATCAGCCTATTATTCGTTGTATTTGTCTCAGTTCCTCTTATTTATCGAATGTATTTAAATGAAAATAAATAAATTAATAGGTATAATATATTTAATGTCCTTTTATTTTTAATATTGGAATTATTAAATATTTATATATATTAATATATAAATGAAAAAATACAAATCTTATAAAAAACAATCCAAAACACGTTTATTCAAAAGTCTAACGTTTCGGGAGAATTTCTCCCTTTTTCAATGACAAATTTAATAAAAAAAAGAAAAAAAATTTTGCTTTCTCTAGAATTTGGAAAACAACACTAAAATATTAAATATTTTTATAAATAGACAATTATACGGATTGTCTTGGTGACCAGAAATGTTACTTTCTAAATTCTAGATAGAGCAACTTTTTTTTTCTCTTTTTTGAAAAAATTTGTCATTGGAAAAGGGAGAAATTTTCCCGAAACGTTTGACTTTTGAATAAACGTGTTTTGGATTGTTTTTACTTTACCATATGGTCAAGTATTGTAATCGTGCATGAAAAAAGTGTTTTTTTTCCTTCTTTTTTTCAAAATATCTCAAAAAAGGCTGAAACTACTTTGATTAAAAAAATTGGGCGAAACCATGGCATTTCGCTCTACAAAAAAGCCCTAATAAGTGAACATCAAAAAAAATTATATTTTTCGAGATTTTGTCAAAATGTCTGTTAGTTAGTTAGTCTGTGCGTTACTAAATTTTTGTGGACGAGCTAGCTCAAAAACTAGTGTAAATATCAAAACCAAATTTCACAGTAGTTTTGGTCCATTAAGATTAAGAGCTGATAGATTTTGGTGCATATCGACCCAAAATTAAGGAGGGTGGAAGGGGGTTAAAAATTAAAAATCTAGGCTATTTGAGCAAACTCAACCAAATTTTGTATACATAATCAGTGGGCCCCCAGGAGTCTAAAAATGCAAAAACTAGTCTCCATCCTTTACATGATTATAAATAATTTTATTAAATATTAAATATAAGTGAGGGGCCAGGTCATATGGTGGTAAAGTCAAGTGGATGGCCACATCAGAACACGTCAGCTTATTTATAAAAGATTTGTATTTTTTCATTTATATAAACAATCAATAAATTTTTTTTCTTTTCTATTAATATATATATATATATAAGGTATTTATATTTTTTGTAATGATATTGATACAAGAAGAAGTCTCACCAAAAAGATACCTATGTAGCCCTCAGTGGACCCTTGTATCGTAAAAAGAAAAAGAAATTTGAAGGATTAGATCGCAGTTGAAAGTATCTGTGAATGCGGATCTTAAAGACTGAAGGTTATACTATATGTAGCCGCCAAGTCGGAAGTGAGTTCCAGTCTCTAGAAGTCATAGATAAACGAATTGGCGAATCTATTTGTTTGGTTAGTATCTAATTTAATCGCGAAGAATGTTAGAAAATCGTGTATTTCTCGGAAATTGAGTTTTTGGTGTGATTATTGATTTTATCTTGTCAAAACAAATGCCATGGTATTATCTATAAAAAAATGGAAGAGCGGAGACAGTTCTACGATGGGCCAGAGAGTCGAGAGCTTCAGTTAAAACAGGATCTCATATTAGTCTGATAGCCAGTGGGGGCCACTGGCAGGGATGGTGCGGGCGCAACTGGGCGAGCGCCCAGCCCAAATTCTTCTCGCCCAACCTGCTAAATTGAGAATTTGATCAAAAAATATTGAAAAACAATGTTGATAAAATTAAAAACATGTAAACCATCGCTTTTTAAATATTATAGACCTTATATATTGGCAAAAGAATGCTTGGAGGCTGCTCTTCACAGATGCAAGCCATATTAGAGACAGGAACGAATTTAAGCCTTGTATAGGGTAAGAAGTTGAATGGGAGTGAAAAAGCCTGTTCGGAAAAGAAAGCCAAGTTTACATGCAGAAGCTTTTGCTACTGAAGTAATGTGGTCATTCCAAGAAAATCAGACCCCAGAGTGACACCGAACATTGATATTTTGTCACAATATTCCAATGAGCTCGAATCAAAGAAAATGTCAGGAGACTTTCCATCTACCCGCCTTAGAAATTAGAAAACATTGTTTCTTGTCCCCATTAAAGTTGACCAAGTTGTGAGATCCTCAATTTTTAAGTCTGCTTAAATCTAAATTTATCGAAGAAGCGATCTTTGCGCGATTGTTTTGCAAAGATTGACCGTTATGGAGGGTACTATAATCTGCATAATAATGCATTAGATTTGAGGGCAAATTCATGTCATTAATATAGATAATAAAGAGCTTGGGAAAAATAACACAATCCTGAGGAACTCTATCATTAGTTTAGAAGGGATAGGATGATATTCCATCTACCTCAACATTTAATTCTACGGTTTGAGAGAAAGCTTTCAAACCATTTGCAGAGGCTCGAGCTGAGGCCAAAGACAGGTAATTTGGCATGGTATTTATATTCGGGAATGTTAATTTTCAATAGAGGTAACCTACTATCTACTTATTCAGAATTCTGGATCCATTATCAAGTGGATTAATGAAATACATAAAAATTAAATAAATTATAAAATTAAAATCTTAAAAATTTTCTAAATTCTAAATACTTTAGAGTTCTACATTTGATTTTAATGTGGGATAATTTCAGACTTTGATTTTTAAAAATTCCCGTGGACTTTGTCCATATTTTTTTAATAGAGGTAACCTACTATCTACTTATTCCACCACATCACATTAATTCTAATACCATTGTTTCCTTGATAAAATCAATAAAAGAAATTTAAATACCTGAATTTTGTATATTACCTAATTTTTTAAAATTGTATAATTTAAAATTTAATAATAATTGATATTTAACCTAAATCTCAGAATTTTATATTCTATTTAATACTCTTTTAATTTTAAATGTATACTTTTTAATGGACCTTAATTCAATACTTATTTAATAATAATTCTAAAACATTTCATGTGACCTCATTATAGTGACTTATCTATAAAACAAATTAATATCAATTAATCTTATGTAATATTTATGTATTTAACATCATAAATGATTATAAGAAATTTTTACTAAATTACAATAGTGGTTTTCTCCCTTGATTGATGATTAATTATACTCAATATTCAGGCATTAGCGCGTTGAAAGCACAGATTTCCATATTATCACAAAAACGAACCTGTATGTCCTTGGGTTTTTTGGTCCTCTGACAATACCGTTTGTTTTTTGATCATTCCAACAGACTCACTTTTACTCACTAGATTCACTCTATTGAATCGGTTCTTGAGACTTAAAACCCTCTAATTCACCGCATTCTCAACAATGGTTTTCTACAAGACCAGGGATTCCGAAGAGAAATTTCAAAAGCAAAAATAAAAACAGATTACTGGTCAACACATTGAACTGGAATGACATTCATTTAATATTTGTAGCGGCGTAGAATTCAGTTGACAGTAATTTTTTTATTTTCTAATTTAATTTATAATAAAACTTAAACTTCAATTAAAAAAGAAATAAAGTACTAGTATTAAAGATGTTGTTCTAGGTATATATATATATATATATTTAATGAAATTGATGTAAGAAGGAGATACACCAGAAGGTGCATCCCCTAAAGGCCTGTATGGGATGGCCCCTTCATCGTGAAAAGAACAGAGTAGAAGGAAAGAAGCCGGGATCACGAGCCAAATCTCAGAAAGTTAGATACAATCCAATTTACTAAGTTTTTTAAGGGCTTCGAGCAGTGGTAAATTCTCCGTGCGATAAATTAGGTTAAATTTATCTCCCACTTAATATATGTTTAATTTAGATGTCTAACAACATCTTAGATTCTGATCTTTTAATTTCTTTTTTTTTATATATTTTTTTTTAATTTGAAAGTTTATATTAGGAAAATAAGGACAGGTTTTTATGTGTGACTTTTTTATTTATCAACCAACGTTTCGTCGAAATTTCTTTTTTTTTTTTGAATTTGAGATTTCTTTATGTAAGGATCAAAAGGCGAAAAATATTCTATTCCGGTTTTAAAAACAGTGTTGCCTCATTCTATATATGTTATTTCAGTTTTATATCTAATGAAATTGTTAATATAAAAAGAAAAGAAAGAAAAATTGTTTTTGTGAATGTGCCAAATATTTTTTGAAATTTGTATTCTGATGGTCTTCAATGGTAACGAAGATAAAAAGAAAATTTAGACGAATGTGTGACATGACTATTTGAAGCCCTGAAGAAGTCGGAAAAGTCGACGAAACGTTAGCTGATAAATAAAAAAGTCACACATAAAACCTTGTCCTTATTTTCCTAATATAAACTTTCAAATTAATACAAATTATGGACGGAAATGATAATAATATTTTTTTTATTTATTTATTTAATGTCACCGAGAACAAAGCCCATTTAGACAGCACATCAGTAAAGGGTTAGTAGGGTTAGTGAGAGAGCCGAGTTTTAGCAGGTAGAAAATTGTATATGCTAGCCAGGCTCGAACCTGGGTTTCTCGCTTGAACATCGTCATCAATGATGCTGAAGCGAGCCCAGCGCCTTAGCCAGCTCGGACAACCCGACTCCCCTTTTTTTTATATATTATAAATCAATTTGAGGAATACCTCTAGTGGGCTGAATTTTGAAAAATATTCATAAACACTCACTAAATGTCAATCTTTTTTAATTTTAATTTCTATTGTTGTTTGTGTTTCAGGATTGGGTTCCAATTATAGCACGAGACGCTCAACGCCAGCAACGCCAACGCCGAACGGCAGCTGTGGCACTTAGTGATGCTTATTTAGCTGGTATGCCTACTAAAAGGCGTAAAGAAGTATTAGCAAGCCGACCATCTAATACGGAAAGTGGATCTCCCTCGGAAGGAACAGAGCCCATGGCTGAAGATCCTCCTACTAACTCCTCCGATCCTTCTCCAGGTGCTCGCTTTTGACCAGATGATACCCGCCTAGTCGCAACAACTCCATAACTTGTGTTTTATGTAATAATGCATTAAATTTGCTATTTATGTTTTATTATATCTATATAATATTCATTTTTTAGTTGTAATGTTCTTTTGACACTTACTTTAATCATCTTGCTCATATTAGGTTTTTTAAATATTACCTAATGGAGTGAATTTAGTTTCGAAATTTTTGAAAAGGCTTCCTCGAAAATAATCTTATTTTTTCATTAATTTAATTTAAAAAGGTACACACTTGCTTAAAACATTCGGAGGGATCCTTTTTCTTCCTTTAATATCTGAATTAACTAAAGAATTCCTATAAAGATATAATTAAAGATGTTTAATGTACATTTCTTATTTGACCATGATGTCCTTAAATATATATTTATATTTATATATAAATATAAAACTGAAAAATTACAAAAATTGCCTGAATATACATTTTTTTATTTATTTTAATTGTATTTACTTATTCTATTTTTCATACTTTTATTTAATAATAGAAATTTCAATATTTTGTAATTCATAAAAGATACTATCTCTATAAATAAGGTAATACCACTCTTGGCAAATAATATTAGCTTTTAAAATTATATATATATTTAATTTGCATTGTAGATTTCCAAAACGAAATTAATTTTAATTCATGATATAATATTTTTTCATGAGTTGAAATTATTATAGAAAATAAAATATATCCCGTTCAAATATTATATATATAATAATCAAATAGAAAATAAAATCATTTGTTATTAGAACATAATATTCAAATTAAATATTGTATAATGAAATATCTATGGTTTACTTTATTTCTTTTCGAATGAAATAAATATTTTATTGATGTAGATGTATTGTTTACTAAATAACTTTTATTTTATTAATCCCTAAAATCTCATATTATTTTTAATGTTTTATAAATTTAATAAGCTATAAAGATCAGTCTTATTAAGTTATAAGATTGAGTCATCTAGATCAATCATTAAAATATTTGATTAATATTCACATACTATAATTGAAAGTCCTAGATTAAAGAGATCTATGGTAAGATTTTCAAAAAAAAAAAAAAACGGTCGATTTGAAATGACGGTGTGAGAGAGCTCTAAGGAGGCTGTTTTTAAGTGATTTTTATACCTGCCAGCGTTTATAAACAGTTTAACTTAAAATTACAAAATAATTCCACAAATTCGCTCATTCCCTGCTTATTAGCGACTAACAAGAACAATGATTGATATCTCAAGTGAGGTAGTTATAAGTAGAGACCGGATTTTTATGCAGAAAAAACTGCCAAAATATATAAGTAATATGCAGAATACGTTGAAATATGCAAATATATACAGTAAAAATTTGCATTTTTTATGCACTAAAAAATTAAAATTGAAAACCAAAAGACTAGGTACAATATATCCAATGATATATTGTAATAAGAAGTTGCAAAGGGAGGCAGATTAGAGAAAAAGAAGGATAAAATTAGTATTTGTTCAATTATAGTTAATTATAGATTTCATTAAAAATAAATAGTAAAAAAAAGAGAAAAATAACTTAATGTAATTTTTGATGGAATTGATGTTTGAATTCGAGCAGAGAGGGGAATGCGGTACGGGCGGGGGATGAACCTCTAGGAATTATTTATGTATTTTCCTTTTGAAATAAAAAAACAAACAAATAGTGATATGAAGAGTTTGAAAACCGCCGCTTGAAGGAAACAGGAGAAGTTAAGAGGAGAAATACTGACGGTGGGGGACAGCTCGGACAGTCGTTGATGACACCTCTAGAGGCACACATCATTACAACAATCGAGGGAGAGTCGTTGATGATATCTCACGAAGCGCTCATAAAAGACAAACCAGAGGCGCTCTTTAAAGAAACAGGAGCCCTTGATCATACCTCGATATACATATGCATGGAGGACAACTGAGGCAGCAGTTGAAGATCACACATTTCTCAATTTTTTGAGTCCACAATACAACTTCTAGGCGGTGATCCAGGAGACCCCTCTCTAAATATACGTCTAGAACAAATATCAATAGGACTGTCTTCGCTAACATATGTCGATACAGACATTTATCGAGGACGCCTATCTCATTCCTACCGCCGTCACCACCAAGATTGCTATCAAAGGGACAGGTCACCACGAGAGGAATTCTTGAAATCCAGCAAATCGCCAGTCAGGATCCTACAGCCTCACCACCAAGAGTATAATCACCATCTTGTATTTTCTCTTTAACAACTATCTATATCTGCTGATATCAAGCGGCGATTGAATAAATTCGCATTATCAATAATAAATGATTCCAACATGATCTCTATTATTATTGAAAATTAATAACTCCTGCTTGCCAATCCAATGTCCCTTGTTCCTTTTTTATTATAACTTTTTAAATAAGCAATTTCAGTAATCCATTTTTTTATATTTTTTTATTTCATAGTAGTCAATTAATAGTAAAGTCAGTAGATATAATTTCAGAAAATAAGCACCAAGAGAGTTAACCCTGAGATTACACCCACCAACAAAATATAAATACCCCTCCAACAATCAGATTTTCATAAAACCCACTGCATGGTGAAGGTCCGTGGGATTGAATAGGCGTGCAAGCAAAGCAGATACTAGATAACTCTCTCGGTGCTTAATTTCAAAAAAAATAATATTTTAATTTTCCCCATATAAAATAAATTCAACCCGTTTTCAATAATAATAGAGGTGTAGAAGGGAGATTCATTTTCCGTTTCGTGTTTTTCTCTCTTTCTGTGTGAATTCTATACATTTTTTTCTTTCTAAATTTTATAATTTATATTTTTCTTATTTTTTACCTGATTTACTAATTAGTGTCTTTTGCAATTTCTTTCTAATGGGTGAGAACCAGATGGACGCAGCCGACAAAAGGGCCATGTTCAGTAGCGAGACAAGACCTGTCGTCGAGATTTCAGACAATAGCCTTGACTCTGGAATCTGTCACGCACAAACGGAACAAAACACACCCATAGCCCAAACAGATAATGAAATAGAAGACCAAAGACTCCCGCGAACAACCCAAGAGTATGCCGACACACTAGATCACGATGAGGTGAGTATAGAAACCCACCTAACCCCCCCACAACCCCCTGAAAATATATATATGGCAGATATGCTTAGGCAAATAATGAATGATATGAAGGAAATGAGTAATAAGAGTGAACAATCAAGGAAAGAGATGAAAGATGATATGAAAGAGATGAAAGGTGAGTTGACAAATAATAGGAAAGAGATGAAAGATGATATGAAAGAGATGAAAGGTGAGTTAGAACAGTTAAATAACAGGTTCGAACACATGGAAAATAAAATGACCGAAGTGGAAAAAAATGTAAGCGATGATATAAACAGAGTAATGACAAAATGGTCCCAAGCAACAGGGTCAAATGACGCAAAAATGCAACAATCGCCACCCTTAAAAATTAAATTAGCAACAATTGAAACCATTTGTGAGCCCCCTCTTTTAGAAACCGTTCAAGAATTCACCTTAGCCCCTTGCGATAAAATTAATATCAATCCCATTATCGAGCCAATAATACACTTAGAAGCAGTAATTCTCCCAATGCCCATAATAAAAACTCACACACCCGTAACTTGTAAACAAACAATTGAAAGTCCGCCCCCAATCCCCTTAGTAAAAATTAATATCAATCCCCCACATAAAATCAAACCCATAATAGCAATTTCACTAGGTTTGAATATTAAATATAAAATCTATTTCATATCATTTTCATTTTTCAAAAATTTATATCTCACACTGTATATAGATTATTTAACCGACGTAATTCAAAACGAATTTCATCCGAGCCATACGGCCCTGGAGAGACTCAACAATGCCTCCAGGAATCCTAGATAAAATAACAAGAAAATATTTTTATGGCCCCACTAGAAACCGCAAAGACACTGCTTTCTAATGACATTCTCAAAAGAAAAATGAAAACGAAAAATATTCAAACCAGTGCTAGTTAATTTAAAATTTCCCCATACATAACAATTAAATTAATTATTTAATTATTTTTTTCATTGTTGCTATTGTTTAATCATTAAATCACACCTTGTCGCTTGTGTTGTTTATAGCTTACAAATTCATCAAATCAATCAATTTCGCTCGCGTTTTAAAAAATCGCTAATTTAAATGAACATCTCAGTATACATGACTCATTATTATTATTTTATTAATTTCAAAGTAAATAATTTAAAAATATATATAAATTGCTATATTTTAATAATAATCCATTTGAGTAAATATAATTTTAATAAATTATAATATTAATTTTTCCTATGTTAAATCATGTATATAAATTTACACTATTTATACATTTAAAATATCAAGTTCATAGAACAAAAATATTAAATTGTCATGTTTACATTTTTTTAAATCCCAGTTAATATATTATAAAATCATTCAGAATTAGTAAAAACTATTAATAAACTCATATGCACCTTTCGATAAGCCTAGTTCAAGTACACATTTATAATGCAAATCTCATTTTCATATTTTCGAATTAATGACTCATTTTTAAATAAAATAAATATTAATTAAATTTTTCAATGTGAATTTCTATAATCTTTTAAACGCTTATTATTATAAATTTCTCATATCATTTCGAACTGAAGAATAATTTCAAAAATTAAATATTCTAAATAGGGGTACATCTCGCATGATTGTCCATGTCTGTTTGTTTATAAATAAAAATAAAATCAGCTGATATCCTTCCATATGTAGGTCAATAAAAATAATAATTCCCTTTTATATAATTTCAAATATCTTTGCTAATCAATTTAATTTAAACCTTTAAAGAAATAATCATTACAATTTTATTGATAAATAAATTTTAACTTTAAAATATAATTTCCCCTTTCTAATAATTTAAACAGCTGATCTTATTCACAAAAACAGATGCTCAGATAATACTCTCATATTATTGCACTAACCATATCTGCTAAATATTTAAATAAATAAATCCCTCCTTATAAATTTAAACTCATGTGTCCTTTGCTAAAAATCTCCAAATAAAATTAAATTTTCAAATAAAAAAATCTTAACGTAAAGTCCAACTATAATTAAAAATACATTTATACAACCCCTTCAAATTTCTTCTGCCCAATTTGCATAAATAAATAAATAAAATATAATCCCCAATTGTCCTTTGTAATAAACGATGTATTCGTTTAACTAAACAGTCGACAATATCCTTGGTTTGTTCGCAGGTAATATGTCTAAAATTATTTTAATAAATGATAATAAAAATTGTGGAATCCCATAAACCCCAAATACAGGTCTGTAAGAATCGAATGTAATCGCCCGCCGTAGCGAGGTTAATAGATTACATAGTCGATCATGGACCACCGCACCCCCTTGTAATATATACCCCGAATGTGATTCCAGAGTCAAAGGTCAAGAATTAAAAATAATTAAAGCTAAATAAAAGGCGAACTGAACAGAGGGTCGCTAAGACTGTAGGTTGAACTGGTTCGTGGTTGTGCTCAATAATTAAAAAAAAATACATGATCTTACGATTATATATATTTTTTTTTCACAGAAGAACGGGCATACAATATATCCAATGATATATTGTAATAAGAAGTTGCAAAGGGAGGCAGATTAGAGAAAAAGAAGGATAAAATTAGTATTTGTTCAATTATAGTTAATTATAGATTTCATTAAAAATAAATAGTAAAAAAAGAGAAAAATAACTTAATGTAATTTTTGATGGAATTGATGTTTGAATTCGAGCAGAGAGGGGAATGCAGTGCGGACGGGATGAACCTCTAGGAATTATTTATGTATTTTCCTTTTGAAATAAAAAAAACAAATAGTGATATGAAGAGTTTGAAAACCGCCGCTTGAAGGAAACAGGAGAAGTTAAGAGGAGAAATACTGACGGTGGGGGACAGCTCGGACAGTCGTTGATGACACCTCTAGAGGCACACATCATTACAACAATCGAGAGAGAGTCCTAGATGATAACTCACTATCTATGCATACAGGAGATCTCTCACAGCAGTCGTTGATGATATCTCACGAAGCGCTCATAAAAGACAAACCAGAGGCGCTCTTTAAAGAAACAGGAGCCCTTGATCATACCTCGATATACATATGCATGGAGGACAACTGAGGCAGCAGTTGAAGATCACACATTTCTCAATTTTTCGAGTCCACAATACAACTCCTAGGCGGTGATCCAGGAGACCCCTCTCTAAATATACGTCTAGAACAAATATCAATAGGACTGTCTTCGCTAACATATGTCGATACAGACATTTATCGAGGACGCCTATCTCATTCCTACCGCCGTCACCACCAAGATTGCTATCAAAGGGACAGGTCACCACGAGAGGAATTCTTGAAATCCAGCAAATCGCCAGTCAGGATCCTACAGCCTCACCACCAAGAGTATAATCACCATCTTGTATTTTCTCTTTAACAACTATCTATATCTGCTGATATCAAGCGGCGATTGAATGAATTCGCATTATCAATAATAAATGATTCCAACATGATCTCTATTATTATTGAAAATTAATAACTCCTGCTTGCCAATCCAATGTCCTTTGTTCCTTTTTTATTATAACTTTTTAAATAAGCAATTTCAGTAATCCATTTTTTTATATTTTTTATTTCATAGTAGTCAATTAATAGTAAAGTCAGTAGATATAATTTCAGAAAATAAGCATCAAGAGAGTTAACCCTGAGATTACACCCACCAACAAAATATAATATACCCCTCCAACAATTAGATTTTCGCAAAACCCACTTGCAAGGTATTTATTTGAAAGAATGCTATGAAAATAAGCTGACGTGTTCTGATGTGGCCATCCACTTGACTTTACCATACAACCTGGCCCCCTCACTTGTATTTAATAAAATTATTTATATTCATGTAGGGGGAGGGCGGTTAGTTTTTGCATTTTTAGACTCCTGGGGGCCCACTGATTATGTATACAAAATTTGGTTGAGTTTGGTACAAGAGCCTAGATTTTCATTTTTTTGACCCCCCCCCCCCCCCATTTTGGGCGGTTAGTTTTTGCAATTTTAGACTCAATCCGATCCCTACAATAATTTACACACACTTTCAAACACACACACGAACACTCAATGGCTAAAATGGGCTATAGTTACCGAAGGCCGAGGGGTGAATCGCGACCTAAAATCGTGTACACCTACTTCCACTTCCACTTTCATTTCCAAGTAGAAGACAATAGATGACAATAGAATATCTAATGAATTCCAAAGACGGTGTAAACCTAATTTCATTCGCGGTTTACCCCTCGCCGAAGGCCATTTTAAAAAAAATAATAATAACAAAGAAATAATTAACAAAGGATCTCAAAAATAATTAAAATTTGATTGTAATTGTGAATAATTTATCTTTACAAGTATTTTTCTAAATTATTTTCAGGTTATTATGTCTACGCTATTATCTACGTTATTATGTATATAGCTCCACTTCCTCAGATGTAATGGGAGCAAATTTTTACTTTATATATATATTTCTTCATTTTTTTTTCATTCTTTTTCCGAAAATTGACTTTTAAAAAATCTGTATTTGGCGCAAAATAGGCAATATTTGACAAAAAAATTCCTTCAAATATGCCATTTTATGCAATATTATTTAAATATGCAATATTACTCAAATATGCAAAAATATGCAGTATAAAATTTAACCCACAGAATATTAGATGCATGATTCGGATAGATAATTGATCCCCTGGGTCGTATGTGACGGCAAACAAAATATGCAATTGCATAGGAATCCGGCCTCTGATTATAAGGTACGCAACCCTGCGTATGCGGTCTGACTTGGCCGGGTTATTTCAATTCTTATAATATTTAAAACTTTGAATATTTAAGTTACTTTCCCCAGTGTCAATTTCACAATCAAAGATCACTTTATAATTAATTTTTATACTATAAAGGAAGGTTTTCCTAGAAGCGACTCCAGCTATAGTCGCTAGGGAAGATCGTGAAGGACTAGTCTTGTTTGCTTACTTAAGATGATCCATAGAGACGCTAACGACGATCGCTGAACGATTATAGCCGCACTTGTGAACGATTATAGATTATTTAATAATTCCTCACCTTCATATTCTCTAAAAAAATGTCTTCAAAGTGAATTCCTTTCAATTAGGTTAATAACCCTTTACATCAAAATAAAAAACTTATACACTTCATATAAGTTTCACTTAGATACTTCAAATTTATTGCAAGTTTCTCCTCATAACTGAGTGAGTATAAATTTCCATCATATTAAATGCTATCTTTTTGATGTATCCTTCAATTAAACTCAAAATCAAATTAAACTGTGAAGGTATCAATCTAAAATATTCATCAAACTTTTCATTATCTTCCCCAAGTGATTTTCGATTGTTTGCAACCCTTCTCGTTTCTTCCTTTGACGATTTGATGCACTTCTTTTCTAGAGGAAGGAACTATTGAATAATACGAGTATAATTCTGCTCAAGAAGAAGCTCATCATAAATTACACTTTATATTATTACTGATTAAAACCAAGCAAAAACTTTTGTAATAGTAGCTTCGAGGAAAATCTAGCAACATTTTTTTAACACGATAATCGCACATCGCAGAGCGGGATTGCTTTTCGTCAAACGAAATTTAAGACTTCAGAATTGATGAAATGCTTAATTTAAATTCTCAGTTTAAAAATAACAACGATTGTTAAAATGAAGAATCAGTCTTATAAACTATATCAGATGTTTCAGGAGGAATAGTAAATATTTTAGGAGGTTGTAGTATAGACGAATTGCAAAAAAAATGCCATATAACATGTGTCCAATTTTTATTGAGTACAGAGATACAGCTGTTAGTATGTAACCCAATAACGGCATACTTATCATGTGTAAATACGTGCGGCATGTTTACACGCTACAGTACAGTAGACTTGGCCAACAAATCACAATGATAACTTCAATGTAAACTAAGGCACAACTTCACAACTTGAACATCAACACTCTACTGCTGAGATTCGATAAATACGCCCATAGCAACCCATAGCAACTGGTGTACCGAGACAAGAAACGAAAGCTCAGCTGTATCTCTGTACTCTGTACTCAATAAAAATTGGACACGATGTATGGCATATTTTATTGCAATTCGTCTATACTACCACCTCCTAAAATATTTAATATTCCACCTGAAACACCCTGTATATAAGCATTTAGAAATCATAATAACTAACTGACTTTTTAAGATTGAAGGGAATTGCAATAAATATTTGAAATATTTTTTCTTAAACTAGCAATAGAATTTCTTATTTAAGTACGTCACTTGTAAAAATTCCAACCATTTCTTAACAAGGGCCGTAGAATTGAACTATTTCTTCTCCATTCCTAATAAATATATGTACTCAAATATGAAAATTCATTGAAAAGTTCATCGCGATTGATATTTATTATCCGACACTTGGAAGACAATATATATATCCTCTTGCTATATCAAAATTTTCTCTTAAAGGAATTTCATTCAAAAGAAAGCAGCTTAAATCGAAAAAATTTGTATTGTTCCACGCTTTCAAATAAGATAAAGCATAAAATTCTTGTGACATTTGATGCTGTAAAATAGCAAAATTGTAGCATATTTCGTTGGAACTCCTCGGCAGACGCAGCGAAATTACACTTTAAGGTTTCATTTTCAATATTTTTTATTTTATAACTTACAGGAAAAAGTATAGAATCGGGGACAAAAATAAGCAGGGATTCAAGTCTTCTTTAGGGACGAATAGTCACCTTTTTATTATTATATTTTTTTTTGAATGCAAGATGGGGAGCACCAGGAAGATGCGTCCACTAAAATTCTGGAAAGATTCCAGTTTTACGGAAGAGAAGGAAGAATAGATCAAGAGAAAGGGTGGGGGTGGAGGTCTTCAAGTGTAAATTAGCATCTATCATCTATGCAATGATCCTAGGATGCTAAAATTTGCTACCTTAGTAGAGTTTCAGGCATTAATAAAGGGGAAAATATTTGCACAAAAACTTAACTACCCTTAAGCCTTAAAATGAAGGATTGAAGATTATAGTGTAAATTTGCATCTATTAAATATCTAATAACCCTATGATGCTAAAATTTAGTATGGAACACAAATGAAAGAAAAATTCTAAAAACTCCTACTTTCCCTTCTTCAACCATTTTAAAATGAAGGGATGAATATTGTATGGTAAATTTGCATCTATTAAATATATACCATAATGGCCCTAGGATGATAAAATTTGGCATATTGGTAGAGTTTAGATCATTAATAAAGGTAAAAATATAATCACAAAAACTTTACTTACCTCTATCCGCTAAAATGAAGAGGAGAAATTTATAAACCCCCTCACAAAAAAATAAAATAAATACAAATAAAAGATAAGTACTTACATATTGACTTACAAAAAGGAGAGAAATCTATATTTTTAATTTAAATTATTTTCTTGAAACATAGCTGGCCACGAATATATGTAATTAATTTACGCTAATGGCATAATGCTTAACAGCCAAGTTTCAGGAAAATAATTTAATATAGAATCCATAAATCTAGGTCGTCATTTAAAATGGAAAGAATGCGTTTTAATTGAAAATACTATTTTCTCAGCTTAATTATTCTTGGCTAATTTAATTTGTTTGCACCCAATATTATGATTTTACTACTTTTTCGAACTTGGCGTGTTTTTTTACAGAATTGTTTTGGATGGGATTAAATATAATTGATTCTTTTTACCATTCTTTTCAATTCTTTTCTTCTCAACCTGTAATCCTACTTTAGTTTAATCATATATAGTATATAAATTTTTAAAAAATTCTAAATTGCATGTTTGACAAAACTCTATCCTTAATTTACTCTTGTCTTTTAAGACTTCAATTATTTTTTATCACTCGCGGAATATTCCACTTATCATTAAAGATTTGAGAGAGCATTTCCTTCACGGAAACGAGGTGTCTGATAATTGAAATCATGTAAAGACATTTTTACAATCTTCTCTTCCCTTATTACTTAGCATAAACTACTACATTAAACTAATTAGTTATAAAATGAATATGTTTTTTATGATCAAATAATTTTTTCAGACACGAATACCCATGGTGAAATAAAAAAATATACAATTATTTCTAATATTATTCACTGTGTAAGGTCTTAGAAAAATAAAATTTAATTTAATTGGTTAGATCTGCTCCCTCAATATCTATAGAATTATAATCTAATTAATTCCTTAATATCTAACATTTTTCAAGCAGTTCTACTTAAATAATTTTTTGTAATTCCTTATACATATAATGAAAAAAAACTTAACTTTTTGTTAATTATAGACGTGTTTGAAGTTTTCAGTGAGAGATTCAATTGATGACCCCACGGAAAAACTGGGTAAGTTGCCGAGATTCAGAGGTTTTTTATTTTTACTAGAAACAGAAAGAAAGTTCCAAGTCCTTGCCTTTTTTCATAATTTAACTTTAGTTGAAATTTTTTAAAATGTACTTCCTTTAAAAGAAATAAATTTGGTATCATAATTATTGCTTACGCTCAATTGGAATGTTTTAAGTATTTTTTTTTAATATTAAAAGAAAATTTCTCTCCTGAAAATTTTACGAAATGTGACTTGACCCGTTTTTTTTCGTGGAGTCTTCAATTGCAATGGAAAATCTTAAATTTTTGCTTCAAATCACTTTTGAATTCAACCTATATTTCATACACAAATTGTTTACATTTTAAATTAAGATACTTTGCTAGAATAAAACAAATCGATACGATTTAACGATCAATCTTTTCTTTGTCTATGATTTAGGCTGGTGCCTCCTTACCTTGAGGCCTTAAGCATCGCCTAATCCAGTGTTTCTCAATCTGGTTTCCGCGGAACACCAGGGTTCCACAAAGGGAGGTTTGGGGTACCCCGATCCTAGAGGTTAATAAAAGAAAAAATAGTAAAACGAAAATAGTAGTTATTAGTATCACCCCTCAAAAAATTTGTCATGTAAAGAAAAAAATACTAAATTTAGTGTCCAAGTTATTACCTTATAGTCAAATAAAACCATTGATACTTAAAAATGCGGTGAACATCACTATTATTGTCTCAGGCATACCATTTTTGTTGTTCTAAAGTTCCTTAACTTTCTTATAATACAACGATTACGTTACATTAGTAAGAAAATGAAAACATCATTTAAATTGTTTTATTATTATTTTGTTATTAATGACTTTTGAAATAATATTGCTTTTTAAATAGATGAGAATGTTATTTATGAGTATACATTGAATATGTAAAAAAACCTGTCTGATCCGAAAGGGGCATATGGGTATCCCAATGACATTTCCAAAAAAATTTAATAATATTATTCATGAAAATAAAAATGTTAGGTATTGTAATTTAAAATTCACGTTTTTTGTAGCCAATTTCCCCAAAATCTAGCAAATTTTTAAAATGTGGCAACACCGTAATCGGCGGCGGTATGTTATATTTGGAAGCTATAAAAGTAGCATGATGTTAATATTTTGACGAAAAATTAAATATATCATATTTTAGTACTAGGGGATTCCTCAGAAATAAATATAAGTGCTCTAGGGTTTCTCTCTCTACAAAAGGTTGAGAAACACTGGCCTAATGGTAAAACCCGTTAATATCATCGATCTTTCGATATCGATAACACTTTCAGAAGTAGGAACTGAAATGTTTTGAGAATAGTAAGAAATATTAGTTAATCCTATGATTTCGCTATGAGATATCCGGTGAAAAATCTCACTGATTATCATTCTGACCACAAAACATGGCTGTTCCTGAGATAGTTACCGCTCTAATTCAAGCTTAAATTCCTCACGCTAAATAATTAATAAGCAAGAATAGTGTGAGGAAATCTATTCAATAAATCTATTACATAATAATTTGTTTGGATATCATCACTATATCATATACTTATACTAAATCAAGATAATATAGTTAAAAGAAAGGGCGGAGATGATCCCAGGCTATGTCGATAACACTGTAATGAATGAAGGTGTGTCTGTTTATCTAAATTAAGATAAAATTGCAGATTTATTGTTTCTTGTAAGAGTTCGTGGCTGTGATGAAACTATACTCAGATGAGGAGGAGGTATCAGCCAAAGATGGAATCACTGGGTTCAATAAAACACCTTTAATGAGACGAATTTTATTTGGCCATCTTTAGGCCGAAACGGCTCATTAAAGGTGTTTTATTGAACCCAGTGATTCCATCTTTGTTGATACCTCCTCCCTCTATCTAGTATGATTTATTGTTTCGATGATTGAGTTGTATATTAAAAGAGATATTTCTGAATGCTCCGATGAGATTATCTCATTAAAAATGTCTAATTCTAAATTTAAGCCGAAACTTTTCTTTAGTTTAGGATACAAGAAGTAGAAAGTTTGTTCTAATGCTAAAATTTGAATTTCATAAACAAATAACTGATTAGAGGCCTTCCATAAAATACGCCCTGCAAAAGGCTCTAGGCTATTTCGACTCCCTCCCTCCTTGTCGCAGTTGGACAAATTTTTCAAGACTCCTACCTATAATTATATCACGATATCCTAGTCCCCCACCCCCACATTTTCCTAAAACGAAAAATGAATAATAACACTGCTCGACAAAAACTAAACAAAATTTTCCCCCCGTAAACCTAACAATGGATTCCAGTAGAGTTTTATACGCTGATTATCATGCAATTTCACGATTTTTTACAACACGTCAGAGTTTTGAGATATTATCGGTCAAAATGACGAAAAAGGCCATTTTGACCTATTTTCGAGTCCCATTAAATATTAAACAGCAATATTTGAAATCAAAATATTTTGTTGGCGTAATAGAAAACAGCTTCCTCTTTGATTTTCAAATTTCCGCTTGTCTTTAGCTCAATTATAACTCAATTAGAATTAAAAGTTATAATTAAAAAACTAAGATCTTATGTTTTTATCTATGTTTATAATCACGTAGTTGTGATTTTTTAGTTATGGTAACTCGAGATCTAATTGAGCTAAAAACAAGTGGTAATTTGCAAATCAAAAAGGAAGTTGTTTTCTATTACGTCAACAAAATATTTTGATTTCAAATATTGCTGTTTAATATCTAATGAGATTCGAAAATAGGTCATACTAGCATTTTTCGTCGTTTTGACCGATAATATCTCAAAACTCTGACGTGTTGTAAAAATCGGATATTGCATGATAATCAGGGTATAAAACTCACTGAAATCCATTGTGAGGTCTACGGGAGAAATTTTTGTCGAACAGTTTAATTTTAAACATTTCAGTAATACAAGTATATTAATAGATATTATATATACAATATACATATTTAATGAATATAAGATTTGTGAATAAGGTTGTTAAAAATAAAAACAAAATTGATGTAGAGTATATATGTGACGTCACGTTTGTTCTGATCCCTCCTCGTCACATATTGTAACCTTAGGCTAGTGGTTCCCAGCTTTTTTTAAGCTGAACTATGCAGAAATAAAACTACAATATTAGCGAAAAAGGTGGCACAAGAATGAAGAACGTGCAACACTTCTCACGTGCAGTGTAACCAAGAACAAAAACTAAAGACTATAAAACTAGCAGTTGTTTCATGGCATAAACAAATATATAGATGTTTCAAGAATTTTTTTTGAATGGTTTATTATATACTAGCTGCAAGGCCCGCCTTCGGCGGCCCTCTTGCAAGCCAGGGAGGCTGCCCCCTGGAGCCTTACCCAAACCCACTCAGCACCCCCACCCACCCCACCACCCCCAATGTACAGACAAAACCTTAATTTTATATATATAGATAATTTCATTTAAATTGGTAACCATGACGACTGTTTTTTGATGGGGGACGAACATAGATACATACATACATACAGAGGAAGGACCAAATGCACTTTAGTAGTATAGGATTATGGTATTTAGGCAAAGCTATCTAGCAGGGGGAGGAGGCTCCCATCTCCAAAATTTGCAAAGCGTACAGAGTCTTGAAAAAGTTTTCACTTTTCCTTAATTTTAATCAAAAAAAACTTTACAGTGAAAACAAAGATTTAAGTATCTTTTTGGGTGTCTTTTTTTGAAAAAAGATGGAAATTATTTCAAAAATCAACCCAGTATATAATATTATTAAATGAATTTAAGGGTTTGGCTACTGGCCCCGGCAAGCTTAGTTAGCGCTTGGGTTCGATACCTAAGGGGACGAACCTCTCTGATATGCAATCTAAAAATATTTCAACTAATATCTATGATGTCCTTTAAAGTTAAATTCATTTAAAAAAAAACTTTATTAAAAATCATTACTTATAATTTTAAATTCTAATGGTGGGAAAAAAATTGACAAGACGTTTGACTTGGCAACAAGAAAATTAAAACTGATAAGCAAGAAAATCAGAAAGGAATGCTTAAATGGTTCAAATCTAGTTAATAATGAATGGAATTTCCATGCCTTAGGTAGCCACTTGACAATACGTCCCTATATTAGGTCCAATCAAACCATCAATTGATGGTGAACTTGGGTGCGGCATGACGTTCTTCGATTGACTCACAGAGTTTTAATCAGCGAGACTAGCTAGCTCTATCGCTCCCGTCAAGGGTTATCATTTCCATATTTACATAATTATTATATCTTAATTTCATTCATTCCGAGTTTTTCAATTTTTTTTACTTTTCATTTACCCATTATCAAAGCAAACATAACAAATTAATAAATAAGATAGAGAAAAATGTGAGAACTTCTTCAAAACTGACTCTACAAATCTCGGAGATTTTGCAATTTTTTTTTCAGCAAACAATTTGAGCTAGAATGTTGAAATTCGGCACAAAAGGGAAACTTATCTAAACCAAAACATTCTGTGAAAAAACTGGCCAAGATTGAAAAAGTAGTGAAATCTAGTGTGTGTAGCCAAGTTTCGCCAAGAATAATTAAGTTGAGAGATCTACTATTTTCTCAACTTAAATATTCTTGGCGAATTCAACTTGGCTTCACACTAGATTTTACTACTTTTTCGAACTTGGCCAGTTTTTTTCACAGAATGTTTTGGTTTAGATTTCTCTGCTTTTTGTAAGCTATGAGGAAGCCCGTTGGTCCAAAGAGCTAGAATTTTTATTTTTGACCCCCCTCCCCCCATTTTGGTTGGTTAGTTTTTGTTTTTTAGCCTTCTGGGGACCCACAGAATATGCAAACAAAATTTGGTTGAGTTTGGTCCAAAGGGCTAGAATTTTCATTTTTGAACCCCCCATTTTGGGTGGTTAGTTTTTCCATTTCTACCCTTCAGGGAGCCCACAGAATATGTATACAAAATTTGGTTGAGTTTGGTCCAAAGGGCTAGAATTTTCATTTTTGAACCCCCCATTTTGGGTGGTTAGTTTTTCCATTTCTAGCCTTCAGGGTGCCCACAGAATATGTATACAAAATTAGGTTGAATTTGGTCCAACGGGCTAGAATTTTTATTTTTGACCCTTCCCCTTTTTGAAGGGGTTGAAAGATAGAAAGTTTGAATTTTTGGAATTTTTCCTTTGTTTGTGTCTCAAAATCTACTAGCAGGCGAAATTTGATGATGCTGGAATGATTGGAGAAGTACCCTATAGGATTTGATGACTGTCAGTGAGTGAGTGCCAAAATTAACTATTTTCTCAGGTCCATATCTCAGAATCTATTTAAGCAATATTTTTGAAATTTGCTACTCTCTTCAAGGTGGATTACATAATTAATTACATGTGTTTAATTTCAGCTCTCTATCTCGATTGGGTTCCGAGTTGCAGGGGTCTCGAAATGGTTCGTGTAAATAGCGTACAGCGTGTACTAACGTTACAAAAATTGTCCAATTCATTCAATTCTTCTTCTTCTTCTTCTTATTCTTTTATATAGGTGTGAACACCTGTTTCTCCAACATATTACAATCAGTCATCAGGGTCATAACTCTCTTTCCATCGTTTTTTTGGTCTTCCACGGCTTCTGACCCCTTCGGGACGGTTTTTTGACAAAATTTTCGGGAGACGGTCGTCTTGCATTCTGTCTACATGGGCAGCCCAGCATCTTCTTCTTACGTGAACCCAATCGACTATGTCCTGAAGACCGCTTAATTGCCTAAGGTGTTCGCTCCGGATTTTGTCATGTAGGGTCTTTGAATGGATGGCTCTTACAACTATAAGTTACCTACACTCAGATCTACAAATATTTTATATTTCTTTCTTAATTACAAATATTAAGCGAAATTTTAATACAAAATGTTGAATGTTTAAGACTTTGATTCGAAACAAATGGAGAAAAAGGTGTTTCGAAAAAGGTCTTTTAACAATTTACCCGACATTTCATCTCAAGTGCAGACGTATTTTTCTACAAATACCATGTCTCCTATTTGTGTCAAAACTCTTCTACCCTCGAGTGGACATTTTTCAATATTTTTATCTTTCAAATTTCAAATTGTATTTCTGAGTGTATTAGCCATTTGAAAATAAAGAAAATATTTAAAATTTTTAAATTTATCCTCTCTATGAGTATATTATGTAATTTGCGATCAAAATTTTATTATTAATCTCCCTTTAATTATTATTGATTTATCTATCCATGTGGGGGGTGGTGACAGCTGCCTACACGTGATGCCCCCTGTTCTCGCTAAACAGCTGTCAACGTCTCTGTATAAATTAACTATTGAGACATAATTTCATATATAATAATTACATTTGCATACTTTTTTACATAATCTACACATTCTCATTAATAATAGATAAAAATCGATTTCGAAAACTCAAATATATATCAATATATCTACTATATAATTAAAAATACTTGTTTAAATTAATAACTAAAATTCATTCAAAATTTATGCAAATGATAGTATATAATTATATATGAAATTTGAAATATTTATATTCGATTGAAAATACAAAGGAAACTTTCCGACCTTTTTTGTCTCTAATAATAATTAGTAATATAATTATTAAATAAATAATTAAATTTCTTCCAGAACTTAAGTGACTTGATTTAAATTTTTCATTAAATTGAAGGGTTGGTGATAATATTGGAAAAGATGAATTAAAAAAGATTAAAATTTCACCCTTTCATTCATCACTAGGTAGTTGTTATGGTTTAGTGAAAGTCCACAAACCTGAGAGACCCTTAAGATTAATAGTCTCCAATCTTAATGGCCCACAAAATAATTTGGAAAGATACATTGCTAATATCTTAAAAAATATAATCTCAAGTGAAGTCAGAGTAAAAAACTCATACATGGTTGTAGATATAATACAAGAAATAACGATACAGCATGATGAGACTTTGATTTCATTTGATGTACGAAACCTATTTCCAAGTATTCCGGTTGATCTTGTTTATAGGATCATGAAAGAAAGATGGAGTGAAATTGAGAAATATACATATCTGACAGAAAAGCAGTTCATTGAAGCTATAGGTCTGTGTCTTGACAATTGTTTTTTCAGACATGATAATAACATTTACAAACAATTAAAAGGAGTTCCAATAGGAGGATGTCTCAGTCCCATTATTGCGGACTTAGTGATGGATAAAATATATGTTGAGGTAATAAAACCAATGAAGTTGAAACTATTTATACAATATGTTGATGATAGCCTGGCTATTGTTAAGAAGAACAGCGTAGACCTTTGTATAGAGGCGCTTAATAGTTTCAATGATAATTTAATCTTCACATATGAACAAGAAATAAACAATAACATCAGTTTTTTGGATATTAAAATTGTCAGAGTTGAGGAACGGTTGAGGACAGACCTGTATGTGAAAGATTCAAAAACAAATAGAATGTTGAACTTTAAATCAATACAGCCACTTCAGCATAAGATTAGTTTAATATATGGAGAAATAGGTAGATTGGATAGAATATGTGATGAGAGCTACAGAGACATAAGATTGATTGATTTGCAAAGGAAATGTGAAAGCAATGGATATTCGAAACAATTTTTCAATAAAGTTCTAACTAAATATAGAAAAAATAAATTAGTAACGGAAGTGATTAAAAAAGAAGATAAAATTATTAAAGGCTCCATCCCATATATTCATGATTTATCTGCGAAAATCTTGAGAATTCTGAATAATAATGACATAAAATTGGTACACAGTGTTGACAGGCCACTCATGAACATATTCAACAATAAGACTCATCTTGAAAAACTTGATAAAATGGGGGTTATTTATGAGATGGTCTGTGATTCATGTAAAAAAGATAAAAAAACACACAAATATATAGGAGAGACTTCAAGACATTTGAGACAAAGAATTAAAGAACATATTTCATCGATTAATGGAAATAAGTTGGTCTCCGCGTTATCCATTCATGCTATTGACAACGAGCATAGTTTCGATTTTGAAGGAGTAAAGATACTAGATTATGAGAAAAATTGGACCAAGAGAAAAATAAAAGAATCTCTTTATATATTGAAGGATATCGATAATTGTGTAAATTTCAAAATGGAATGGAATGAGTGAACTTGGGTGCGGCATGACGTTCTTCGATTGACTCACAGAGTTTTAATCAGCGAGACTAGCTAGCTCTATCGCTCCCGTCAAGGGTTATCATTTCCATATTTACATAATTATTATATCTTAATTTCATTCATTCCGAGTTTTTCAATTTTTTTTTACTTTTCATTTTACCCATTATCAAAGCAAACATAACAAATTAATAAATAAGATAGAGAAAAATGTGAGAACTTCTTCAAAACTGACTCTACAAATCTCGGAGATTTTGCAATTTTTTTTTCAGCAAACAATTTGAGCTAGAATGTTGAAATTCGGCACAAAAGGGGAAACTTATCTAAACCAAAACATTCTGTGAAAAAACTGGCCAAGATTGAAAAAGTAGTGAAATCTAGTGTGTGCTTAGCCAAGTTTCGCCAAGAATAATTAAGTTGAGAGATCTACTATTTTCTCAACTTAAATATTCTTGGCGAATTTAACTTGGCTGCACACTAGATTTCACTACTTTTTCGAACTTGGCCAGTTTTTTCACAGAATGTTTTGGTTTAGATTTCTCTGCTTTTTGTAAGCTATGAGGAAGCCCGTTGGTCCAAAGAGCTAGAATTTTTATTTTTGACCCCCCCCCCCCCATTTTGGTTGGTTAGTTTTTGTTTTTTAGCCTTCTGGGGACCCACAGAATATGCAAACAAAATTTGGTTGAGTTTGGTCCAAAGGGCTAGAATTTTCATTTTTGAACCCCCCATTTTGGGTGGTTAGTTTTTCCATTTCTACCCTTCAGGGAGCCCACAGAATATGTATACAAAATTTGGTTGAGTTTGGTCCAAAGGGCTAGAATTTTCATTTTTGAACCCCCCATTTTGGGTGGTTAGTTTTTCCATTTCTAGCCTTCAGGGTGCCCACAGAATATGTATACAAAATTAGGTTGAATTTGGTCCAACGGACTAGAATTTTTATTTTTGACCCTTCCCCTTTTTGAAGGGGTTGAAAGATAGAAAGTTTGAATTTTTGGAATTTTTCCTTTGTTTGTGTCTCAAAATCTACTAGCAGGCGAAATTTGATGATGCTGGAATGATTGGAGAAGTACCCTATAGGATTTGATGACTGTCAGTGAGTGAGTGCCAAAATTAGCTATTTTCTCAGGTCCATATCTCAGAATCTATTTAAGCAATATTTTTGAAATTTGCTACTCTCTTCAAGGTGGATTACATAATTAATTACATGTGTTTAATTTCAGCTCTCTATCTCGATTGGGTTCCGAGTTGCAGGGGTCTCGAAATGGTTCGTGTAAATAGCGTACAGCGTGTACTAACGTTACAAAAATTGTCCAATTCATTCAATTCTTCTTCTTCTTCTTCTTATTCTTTTATATAGGTGTGAACACCTGTTTCTCCAACATATTACAATCAGTCATCAGGGTCATAACTCTCTTTCCATCGTTTTTTTGGTCTTCCACGGCTTCTGACCCCTTCGGGACGGTTTTGACAAAATTTTCGGGAGACGGTCGTCTTGCATTCTGTCTACATGGGCAGCCCAGCATCTTCTTCTTACGTGAACCCAATCGACTATGTCCTGAAGACCGCTTAATTGCCTAAGGTGTTCGCTCCGGATTTTGTCATGTAGGGTCTTTGAATGGATGGCTCTTACAACTATAAGTTACCTACACTCAGATCTACAAATATTTTATATTTCTTTCTTAATTACAAATATTAAGCGAAATTTTAATACAAAATGTTGAATGTTTAAGACTTTGATTCGAAACAAATGGAGAAAAAGGTGTTTCGAAAAAGGTCTTTTAACAATTTACCCGACATTTCATCTCAAGTGCAGACGTATTTTTCTACAAATACCATGTCTCCTATTTGTGTCAAAACTCTTCTACCCTCGAGTGGACATTTTTCAATATTTTTATCTTTCAAATTTCAAATTGTATTTCTGAGTGTATTAGCCATTTGAAAATAAAGAAAATATTTAAAATTTTTAAATTTATCCTCTCTATGAGTATATTATGTAATTTGCGATCAAAATTTTATTATTAATCTCCCTTTAATTATTATTGATTTATCTATCCATGTGGGGGGTGGTGACAGCTGCCTACACGTGATGCCCCCTGTTCTCGCTAAACAGCTGTCAACGTCTCTGTATAAATTAACTATTGAGACATAATTTCATATATAATAATTACATTTGCATACTTTTTTACATAATCTACACATTCTCATTAATAATAGATAAAAATCGATTTCGAAAACTCAAATATATATCAATATATCTACTATATAATTAAAAATACTTGTTTAAATTAATAACTAAAATTCATTCAAAATTTATGCAAATGATAGTATATAATTATATATGAAATTTGAAATATTTATATTCGATTGAAAATACAAAGGAAACTTTCCGACCTTTTTTGTCTCTAATAATAATTAGTAATATAATTATTAAATAAATAATTAAATTTCTTCCAGAACTTAAGTGACTTGATTTAAATTTTTCATTAAATTGAAGGGTTGGTGATAATATTGGAAAAGATGAATTAAAAAAGATTAAAATTTCACCCTTTCATTCATCACTAGGTAGTTGTTATGGTTTAGTGAAAGTCCACAAACCTGAGAGACCCTTAAGATTAATAGTCTCCAATCTTAATGGCCCACAAAATAATTTGGAAAGATACATTGCTAATATCTTAAAAAATATAATCTCAAGTGAAGTCAGAGTAAAAAACTCATACATGGTTGTAGATATAATACAAGAAATAACGATACAGCATGATGAGACTTTGATTTCATTTGATGTACGAAACCTATTTCCAAGTATTCCGGTTGATCTTGTTTATAGGATCATGAAAGAAAGATGGAGTGAAATTGAGAAATATACATATCTGACAGAAAAGCAGTTCATTGAAGCTATAGGTCTGTGTCTTGACAATTGTTTTTTCAGACATGATAATAACATTTACAAACAATTAAAAGGAGTTCCAATAGGAGGATGTCTCAGTCCCATTATTGCGGACTTAGTGATGGATAAAATATATGTTGAGGTAATAAAACCAATGAAGTTGAAACTATTTATACAATATGTTGATGATAGCCTGGCTATTGTTAAGAAGAACAGCGTAGACCTTTGTATAGAGGCGCTTAATAGTTTCAATGATAATTTAATCTTCACATATGAACAAGAAATAAACAATAACATCAGTTTTTTGGATATTAAAATTGTCAGAGTTGAGGAACGGTTGAGGACAGACCTGTATGTGAAAGATTCAAAAACAAATAGAATGTTGAACTTTAAATCAATACAGCCACTTCAGCATAAGATTAGTTTAATATATGGAGAAATAGGTAGATTGGATAGAATATGTGATGAGAGCTACAGAGACATAAGATTGATTGATTTGCAAAGGAAATGTGAAAGCAATGGATATTCGAAACAATTTTTCAATAAAGTTCTAACTAAATATAGAAAAAATAAATTAGTAACGGAAGTGATTAAAAAAGAAGATAAAATTATTAAAGGCTCCATCCCATATATTCATGATTTATCTGCGAAAATCTTGAGAATTCTGAATAATAATGACATAAAATTGGTACACAGTGTTGGCAGGCCACTCATGAACATATTCAACAATAAGACTCATCTTGAAAAACTTGATAAAATGGGGGTTATTTATGAGATGGTCTGTGATTCATGTAAAAAAGATAAAAAAACACACAAATATATAGGAGAGACTTCAAGACATTTGAGACAAAGAATTAAAGAACATATTTCATCGATTAATGGAAATAAGTTGGTCTCCGCGTTATCCATTCATGCTATTGACAACGAGCATAGTTTCGATTTTGAAGGAGTAAAGATACTAGATTATGAGAAAAATTGGACCAAGAGAAAAATAAAAGAATCTCTTTATATATTGAAGGATATCGATAATTGTGTAAATTTCAAAATGGATTCGGAAAACATATCCGAATGCTACAGTCTAATTGTGTCATTGTTGTGAGAGTGTTGAATTGATTTAGTATGTTGATTAAACAGGTATTGATTTTATAAGGAAAATGTAATAGGAAGATGTGTATTTTTTGATATTTCATTAATTTCATTAATAAAAAATAAAAAATAAAGAGTAAATTAACTTATAATGTGTTTCTAGAATGGATTATTTATAATGGATTTTTTAATTATATAATAATTGACTATGCAATGAGATAATTAGAAAAAAATAAAATTGAAAATAATATTTAATATAATCATTAATTCAAAATAGTTTCTAGTTCAGTGATAAACGTTTTTATAAATTGTTGCTATATATATATATAGATGTGTGTGATTGTAATGAATTATGTGATGTATCTATATTGAAGATTTAAGAATGAATGTTTCATGTGAAATGACAAATTCCGGTTCTTGAACGAGATGTATGTATGATTTCAAATTATTATAAAAAAAAAAATTTGTGTTATATAATTCTCTATAAAAAGAAAAAATGTAAATAAGTGTTTCATTTCAATTTTTAGAACTACTGAGGATGGTCGACCAGTGGTGACCGAAACTGTATAGTTATCAATTAAATAATACAAATAGTTATTAAAATTATTGTTTTATTATATTTGTGACAAAACCAACCCTTCAATTTAATGAAAAAAATAAATAAATAATAAATATAATTTCTAAGAACATATTTTTATCTGTGGGGTCAGTATTCCAGGTCTATACAGGATACTGTAGCTGTTAAGGTAAGATTTCTATTTAATTCTAGATTTTTTAAATTAAATAACTAATAAATACTCTAAATTTTTCATGTTTATTTTTTCGTGTAGGTATATCTAAAAAGTTCAAATAAAATAGAAAATCTATTAAATAAAAGTATATTCCGCATATTTTATAAAAAATACTTTCAATTCACAATATTATTTTACTAATACTATTTTTTTAAGGTAGTTGCTCCTCCTACTAATACTAACATTTATCCTTTATCTTTTCCATTTTACTTTTTATTTCCTTACATTTTCCGTCTCGAATCGAACCGCGTATATAAGTAATTTTTTGTGCGCGAGTGGGATGTGTGAGTGTGTCCCCCCGGAGTCACCATTCCAGATCCAAACACGAGAAGTTGGCTGTTAAGGTAAAATATCTTTTTAATACTCTATTCTTATAATTAAAAAATTACGAAATACTCTAAATTATTCATTTTAATTTTTTTTAAAATTCTCTAAAAAGATCAACTAAAATAGTTAATTTATTAAATCTAATTTTATTGCGTATATTTGTATAAAAAAATTCGACTGAAAGTACAAAGGGAAATCTTTTCGTCGTCATTGTCTCTAAGAATAAGTAGTATAGCAATTTAACAAATAATATATACAATGGCTAACTGCATATTTTTTTCTAAATTAAATGGTTTTTTTGATAAAAATTTGCACAAGATTTTTATTGAAAATAATTTAGAAATTCCAAATATGATTCCAATAATATTAAAAGTAATTAAAAATTTAATAGTCAATTCTACCGCCGATCCAGACAACGTCCCAACCACTAATTAAAAATTGCGCTCCTGAACTGCCTCTTATTTTCTCAATAATTCTCATACATCTCTAGCACATTTCCAGAGAGCTTGAAAATAGCAACCAATTAATAAAAAAGGGGCAATCTTCAAATGTAGCCAATTATGGTCTGATGGCTATCACTTCGGTTCTTTCTAAAATCATTGAAAAGCTGATTATTGAACAAGTTCTTCATTTTATCCAATCTAATAAACTAATCCATAAGAGACTATACGGTTTTAGGCAATTTCTAAGACTTAACACCCCTAAGCGCTTAAATCGGATACTAACCGAACAAACACATTTAACAATTCGTTTATCCCTATTACTTCTAGAGAATGGAACTCTATTCCTCTCTCTTCCAATCTACATATAACCTTCAATCCTTCGCGACCTGCATCCACAGGTACCTTCAACTCCGACCCATTAAGATTACCTACAAGCAAAGCGATAAGAGCAGTCTTTTTTTTATTTTTATTTTAATGTAGAATTAAAACATTATTTTTCTTGTTTTTACATATATTAATCAAAAATATAACAAAAAATTTAAAATAATAAACAAACAAATAAACAAATAAAATACATTAAATAAATACAATAAAATATTGTGCAAATAAAAAAATCTTTTTTAATCAAATCTGTTATTTGATATTATTACTATGTTATTGTTACCTTAAAATTATATAAAATATGTACATATTATGAGGAATGTGACTAAATTCAACCATGCTCGGGCATATTAGTTAGTACAAGTCCATGAATTGACAAATTTTGAAGAAATAATTAATTTTTTCACTTATAATTCTTTGCCTAAGCACGCTAGAATTATAAATTATACGAATTAATATCAATTTGGTCTAGTAAGATATTATTTCTTTCTATGGGGTTTCTTTTTTAATTATTAAAATAATTTATACCTAATTCAATCGAAAAACGTTTAATAAAATCTCAAAACGTTTAGTGGAGAAATCTCTTTATCAATTTATTGAAATTTGAAAAAAAATGTTGCTTTATTATTTCTCTATAAAGCAACCGTTATTACTATTTTTCAAATTATTATTAATTGATCAAGGGAGAATTTCTCCCGAAACGTTTTGAATTTTTATTAAACGTTTGCCGATTGATTTTATAGAAAATTTTATTCATTTTCAAAAATTTTCCTAAATAAATTGACACGTTCTGATGTGGCCACCCACTTGACTTTACCATACACCCTGGAGGGCCCCTCTCTTATAATTAATATTTAATGAAATTATTTATAATCATGTAGGGGAATTAATAATTAATTAATTTTGGGTCGATTTGCACCTAAATATAACTACATGTGAAATTTGGTTTTGATATTCACACTAGTTTTTGAGCTCGTCCACAAAAATTTGGTAACGAAGAAACTAAGTAACATACTAACAGACTGTAATTTTTTCGTTGTTAACTTATTAGGCCTTTTTGTAGACCGACATATCATGGTTTCGCCCAATTTTTTTAATGAACATAGTTTCAGCCGTTTTTGAGATAATTCGAAAAAAACAACTAAAAAACACTTTTTTCATGCACGATTACAATACTTGACCATACCCTGTATGGTAAAGTAAAAAAAAATAAAACCGACTTCAAAAAAATTAAATGCAACAAATATAATAATAAGAACTTAAAAATCAAATAAAATACACTAAAAGGTATACAATAATTATCTTATTTAGTTACAACTAAACGACGAAATATTAACATGAAATTACTTTTTGAAGTCGGTGCCAAACAAACTATATAAGCGGGCGTACCCGCCAAACCTACTAAGTAAGATCCGTCAAGTGCGATTCATATAATGTATATGTTTGGCACCGACTTCAAAAAGTAATTTCATGTTAATATTTCTTCGTTTAGTTGTAACTAAATAAGATAATTATTTTATACCTTTTAGTTTATTTTATTTTATTTTTAAGTTATTATTATTTTATTTGTTGCATATAATTTTTTTGAAGTCTGTTTTATTTTTTTTCTAAAAATTATTTTTATTTTTCTCTTTTTAGTGATGTTATTAATAGTGACATAATATAATACCTTGCATGCATCTCGTAAGAGAAAGCGTCGGGCGAATGAATCAGTTAATGATAATAAAATTCAATTCATAAATATATAAATTCTCTCGAAACGTTTGCGGTTTTTAAATGAATGTTTTAAGATTTTTTTATTATAATTTCGATTATTTGAACATAAGAATTGGAGATTTCCGTCATTTTGTCATTGATCATATAATCAGAACTTGACCAAATTAATATGGTACCACCCCTAAGGTGCTCTCTTTCCAATAAAAAAATCATCATTAAAATCGGTTCATAAACAAAGAAGTTATGCCTGTACATAGATAACAAAAAAGGTCCAATACAAATGAAAAAAAAACGGGACCAATCGGAAGCTAGACTGAACCCAATGCAAAAAACCCCCATCAAAATCGCTTCACAATTGGCGGAGATATGAGGTAACATAGACACAAAAAAAATTCAGTCGAAAACCTCCTCCTTTTTTGAAGTCGGTTAAAAACGAAATATTAGGATGATAAAAAATTAACAAAAAATGCATCATCAATACGCCTTATCTCCTCTACATTTGAGAAGTATATTTCACTCTACTCCTAAATCTGGACTGGACACTACGAATTATGTCACTGATCAAGTTGAATTAAATATATTCAGAGCTCTTTTTAAAGCTATTTGTCGTTTAAGTCTAATAAGGGAGAGTCGATTAAATTCAGAATTTTACACTATAAAGAAGTTTCTTTTCAAAAACTGTGGGGTTCGGTCCCCCTGATCCTCCCGTATTTACGCTACTAATCGAAAAATAATAATTAATAATAATCATTAAGTATATTCACACCTATTTTCTTTTTCAGATAGGTTCAGAGATCAGAATTTTAAACTATGTATAAAAATGTTTCTCTTCAAATATTGGGTTTTAGGGGAGAGCGGAACCGTTTCCAACCTATTTTCAGTGCTGGTCAAGTGGAATTATGTATATATAATCTCTTTTTTTATAGATATTTCTAATTTGAGGCTAATAAGGGAGAAAACGATTAGGTTTAGTCGTGAATTTCTCTTCGAAAACCTCCGTGCTCCAAAGGGGGAGAATTTTATCATAATATATATTACCTATCTATGCCAGTGATCAAGTTTAATTAAATATATTCACATATCTTTTTAAAAGCTATTTATTTTTTGTAGTTAATAAGGGAGAGAAGGATTAAAGGTCAAAATTATAAAAAGATGCTTTAAGGTAGTTGTTTCGCGTCAATACTAGCAAAAAGTTAATGCTAGAGTATATATAGTAGAACAAACCATAAAGTTTTTAAGGAATTTGGTGTTGGTACTTGGTGAAGCATTTTTTAAATTATTGGATAAAAAATACTTAGTAGGTTTCACATTAAGATATAAGTTAGTCACCCGAAATATATATATCGAGATTAAAGTCTCTCCAAAAATAAATTCGTTTTATTTTTATATCTTAATGTGAAACCTACCAAGTATTTTTTATCCAATAATTCAAACAATAAGGATTCATAATTCATAAGCCCAAAGCTTTTTGCTGTTTATGTACCACTACTAGCCATTCCCGTGCTCGTTTGACAAATCTGGCAACATTGTCCGATCTTGAATATTTTTATCATAGAAATGACAGATAAAATACATTATAAAGGTCGATTTATAAAACAAAAAGTTCTTAATAGGCGATTGAAAGCTGTTGTGACAATGGCTGAAGCGAAAAAAACGTCAAAAAATAGTACTAAAGTTAACACACTTTTTAGGTTAAATTCATGCGTTGTTGCCAGCTTGTTTTTAGTGTAAATTTTTCATTATTTATTCATTATTATCTCAGAAACTGTGTTGTAACTATGAATCAAAATTTTCTTAAAAAATGTATTAGTCATTGTTTAATGTTGGTTTAGTTTTTTATAACAATGGTAAGAAGAGTTTCTTAATTATAATTGGACATTTATGCAACCTTTCCGATATCCCGTATAGTGCAATGTATAAGAGTACTAAAGTAAAGAAAAATTTTTGAAAATTTGTTTCTGGTACTTTTCAAAGAAATTTCTAGATATAAAATACTAGCTAGGTTGCCACGAGTCAAATACAAAGATCAGATCGCTTGTTTAGCACGATGTTACTATATATTTCGCGATGTAGCCCATCTTCAGGAGTTCCCAAGTGTCCTTTATGTTGGTTTAGTTTTTTATAACAATGGTAAGAAGAGTTTCTTAATTATAATTAAATATGTATGTAAACTTTCCGATATCCCGTATAGTGCAATGTATAAAAGTCTAAAGTAAAGAAAAAATTTTTTTTGGAATTTTTTTAAAAGAAATTTTTAAATATCAAATACTAGGTAGGTTTCACATAAATAAAAGATCAGATGCTTGTTTAGCACGACTTAATATATATTTCAGGATGTAAGCCCATCTTCAGGAGTTCACAAGTGTCACTTTATGAACTCCTGAAGATGGGCTTACACCCCGAAATATATATTGAGTCGTGCTAAACAAGCATCTGATCTTTGATTTATGTGAAACCTACCTAGTATTTGATATTTAAAAATTTCTTTTAAAAAGTTCCAAATTTTTCAAAATTTTTCTTTACTTTAGACTCTTATACATTGCACTATCAGGAACTATATTGTTAATAAATTTTGATTTGCCACCAATCGATACAGAATTATTTAACTAATAATGTATCAAAATTTCAAAAAGATCCTAAGAAAACCCATTTGGTGAAACAACTACCTTAAACACTATTGAATTCTAAGAGGGGGAGGAGGTTTCTCAAATCTAAGTTATTGTTCCTGTTGAATTAAATATATTCACACCTCTTTCTAAAGCTATTTCTCGTTTGAGGCTAATAAGGGAAAGACCAATTCGGTTCAGAGGTCAAATGTTATCGGCTGCTGGCAAACAGCGATTGCCTGAGCTATGTGTTATGGACTCGTTCGCTGGTCAGTAAACATTGGATTCGACTCAAGCCACGAAACTTGAGAAAAAAAATCCGTGTTGAATAATTGGAGCATTTGTAGGCAGGAATTGTCGGTAATTGAGGCTGGTATCGCTGGCGCCAACGACGGCGCCAGTCTGGACAAGCACCTGGCCTGGTTGAGTTTCGCGAGCGTTAGGTGGGGGCGCTGAGAGCGCTGAGAGCGCAGCGCTCGGGCCATTCTTCATTGGGAACTCATCTGGTGTGGACGCTCGCATATGAGCCCTGCCGGCCGCCAATCGTGTTCCACCCCCTGTGCGTGAATGCCATGCATTTCCTCGCCCTCACCATCAGTATGTCTACTTTTTTGCTCACCCTCCTAGGCTTGGCCGCTGGCTCTGCGCTCCAGTGCGCGGTCCACCGCGAAATAGCCCCTTGCACCTGTCGGATTGCCGAACCCGTCACTGCGATCCATGTCACTTGTGAACGGATGCACTCGTTCCAGCAAGTCCGGGAAACCCTCGCCGGGAAATTCCCCCCCGAAACGGAGGTGTATCTTCAGCTGGGCCAGTCCGAATTCAAGGATATGGGAAATCATTCGTTCAGCGAGCTAGGCTTCATTATTGTCAATCTCAAACTCAATTTCGATACTTTAGAGAAAGTATTACCTCTTTGTAGTTCATATATTGTTGCTTTTATTTTTAATTTTCACACACTATAATAAAATGATTAATTATATTTATAAAGTCTTGATTCTGGACAAGCTGTTCACTCGATGCTCAAATTTCTAAATAAATTAATATACTCACGAGCAAAGAAATGGAATCAACCCCAATCGAGTAGTTAAATGTAATTTGCATTCTCAAATATAAATAATGTTATATTAACAAAAATTATACCGTATTAAATCCCAAAATTAATGATTAAATTAATATTTTTCATTAAATTGAAGGGTTGGTTTTGTCACAAATATAATAAAACAATAATTTTAATAACTATTAGAATTATTTAATTGATTACTATACAGTTTCGGTCACCACTGGTCGACCATCCTCAGTAGTTCTAAAAATTGAAGAAAATGGAAGAAAATTAATAAATTAATATTGTTTTAATCAAAAGTCATCGAGTTAATTTTTAATTTTTTGACTTGGAATGAAAAATTAGGAAAAAATGGAAATTTTGGAGGTTGGGTATTATTTAAATACAAGAAAAAAATTAATAAAACAATTACGAAAACTTTATTTAAGCATTTTTTTAATATTTAGTATTGCCTCCCTAGCTTTTTAGAAAAAATATTTAAATTTCTAATAGACTATAAAAATCATACAAAGAGAGTGATTTCATTTCTTTGCTCGTGAGTGTATAATTTTAATTGTATAAATACATATTTGATTAATATATATGTATGTATAATAATTATATATGTTGCTGTTTGAATGCCAAGAATCTTAAAGATATGACCTTTTTTATCTTTAAATTCGTTGAAATAGTTCTGCGTATAAGAAATTTCCTTAATACATATATGAATCAATGAATTATTAATTCATTGAAATATTATTCTAATTGAATATATTTCCATTCTTTGAATTTGAATGTTTTATAATGTTTAATCACACTTAAGAAATGTTCTTTGTTTTAAAGATGATCTAAATATAAAAATGGTTAATTCCTCGTTAGATATGAAATTTTATTCAAGATGAAGATATTACAAATTACTAAAAAACACTAGTATTTTCGTGATTAAAAAGAAAACTACCACAAATGGGTGCCCACATAAGAAGAAAAAAAAACGGGCCACTTCCCTTCCTGAGAATGTAAATATATTATAAATCTAAATCCGTTAAGTATGTGATTTTGAATCAAACTATTTCTATAATCTACTTATGATAAAATCAAATAGTTAAAAAATACATATTTATATAATAATTTGACTTCAAGATTTGTCCTTTCCCTCGCTGGAAAATTTTGTGCGGACGTCCATACTACCAACAATTAAATATTCAAGGATCTTTCTTTTCATTAACTAAAGTTATACAAACTTTAAATAAAAAAAATTTAAATAAAATATTCTATTCTTTTCTATTGACATTTTTCTGTCATTCAGTGAGCCATTTTTTATTATTTTATTTACAGTAGCGTAACTAGAAATCTAGAAATTTTGGAGAGAAGGTGTTAGAATTTTCGGACTTTATAAAATGTAGGTATATATAAGAAAGGATAACGGTTTTCATTTTTGGAATATATTCAAATTTCACTCTTTTTTAGATTCAATATAAATGTTGTATCAAATTGAAAATATATAGAGTGAGGTAGACATTTAGTGTGTGTGTGTGTGTGGGGGGGGGGGGCTCATCAGCCATTCAGCCCTCTCTGTGGATAAACTTGACGTGATAACCATATACGTATATTTCGTATATATAAAATATTAATTAATTCTCTTTTTTTATAAAATGAGGTTTTAACTTTGGATCTCGAAGTTGTCATCAAGTTCTTGCTCCATACAATAAACCCCTATATTAGACATTGTTCTCAAGAACTAGAACACCTTTTTCCACTAGAAAATTAATGATAAATCTAAAAATAAAAAAATTGACACGTTCTGATGTGGCCATCCACTTCTGGTTGAGTTTGGTACGGGGACCTAGATTTTCATTTTTTGCCCCCCCCCCCCATTTTGGGCGGTTAGTTTTTGCATTTTAATCTTCGGGTAGCCCACTGATTATGTATACAAAATTTGGTTGAGTTTGCTCAATTGGCCTAGATTTTTATTTTTTGACCCCCCCCCCCCCCTAATTTTGGCGCCAGGAAAAAAATATTTTCGTTATTATAGATTATAGTATATTTCATTTTTCTTGTTTTTTTTTTAGTTTGAAAATATTATAATTTTAAATTTTAACCCCCCCCCCCTAATTTTGGGTCGCTATGCACCAAAATCTAATCAGATCTTAATCTCAATGCACCAAAACCACTTGTGAAATTTGGTTTTGATATTCACATCTATTTTTTGAGCTAGCTCGTCCACAAAATTTGGTAACGCACAGACTAACAGACTAACAGACATTTTGACAAAACAGTTATTATCTCGAAAAATTTCGATGTTCACTTATTAGAGCTTTTTTGTAGACTGAAATGCCATGGTTTCGTCCATTTTTTTAATCATAATAGTTTCAGCCGTTTTTGAAAAATTTCGAAAAAAAGAAGCAAAAAAACCAATTTTTTCATGTACGATTACAATACTTGACCATACCCTGTATGATAATGTAAAAAAAGATTTTAAATTTATTCCAAAAATAAAAACTTCTATCCCCTCTTATACATACAATTTTTACTTCGTAAATTCGTAGAAAGTATAAAGATGGCAGCCCCCTACTGAAATAATTTTTTGTATACGCGGCTGATAAATTTATTAGTATTAAAAACAAATTTGAAAAAAATAAACGATCTGGTATTTTTTAATTATTGAATTATATTTTTCTCTAATGCAATCCGTTTCAACCCTTTTATTTTTTGCATCAACAATTGACGAATTTCTTTTAAATTTAGCAAGTTTAAACCAGTAGGAAGAAAAAGAATTTGAAATTTAATCTCATCTACAATAACCCTGATACTTTAATCTTTTCTTTGAAAAGAAACTAGAATTATCACATCCTTTTAGACAAAAACAAATCATAGATCAAGATATGAAATGTTTGAATGCATTTGATCATGACGATTTTTCTATCAAGACCAAAGATTTTTATTAGTATTTGTTTGATTTATTTATCTCTAACTAAATGGAAAAGGAGGAAGAAGATTCTATGTATATATAAAATTAAGACACAATCTGATACTGGGAAAATATGAGAAATATTAGAATATTATGTGTGAATCATCCAAACTGTTTAAGTGCACGTGCGCGTTTTTTCTGTCATCCAAACTAATAATTTTATAACCAGAAAAATAATTTTCGTCAAAAGTAATTCCCGAATTTTTATAGATTTTTAAATCAAAGTGTCGCTAAGTTAATAGGTCCAAGATGAATATAAATATGTAGGCTCAAAGAGTGCGACGTGTCATGTTTTTAACAGCATTTTAAAAAACTTTTCAATGGGACCTCAATTGATTTTTTCATCAGCACTATTTATGTTTGGGAGCTAATCTAATATGTCGATTGGAATATCAGCGAATCATCAAAGTCTAAGTACATGACAAATTTCAACTTCATAGCATTAGTAGTTTAGAAGCTATAGTAGGCCTGTGGCAGCGGCGACAGACAGACGGACGGACAATTGTTCGTAAGGGTTTAGTTTTTAGAGCGTTCAAAAGTAAAATGAAACTCATTACTGCAGATTTCCCCCGAAATCAAAAATCACGTTAACATTTTAATCGTAAAATTATTTTGGAAAGAGTTGAATTTTTTGTGGAGTCAAAAATAAAAATAATTTTTTATCCTCATTTATAAGGTAATTATAATTATAATTTATAAGGTAATTCTCTGTAAGGATCCTCTTAAGTAGAATAGGCTAATTTTTTTTTAAAATTAAATTCCCTTTAAAATGACGATGTAAGATGGTCCCAAAGTAGCCATTTTTAGGGGATTTTGTACCTGTCGGCGCTCAGAAGAACATAAAATTATAAAAAATCCCACAAATTTCTTCATTCTCTCCTTATCAAAGACAATTAAGAATGAATTTGATATCTTAAGTAATTTGGAACAGAACTTTGGGCATGCAAGTCCGATTCGCACTTGGTCGACTTATTTAGTTACCTATTTTGGTGAGGAAGCTTTAAAATTATTTTTCAATGACTTTTAAAATTACTTTGTTAATGTCATCAAAAAATATGTCAAATCATTATTTATGGTCTTCAGGGCCGTAGAAATAAAAATTACGGACATCAACTCAGGGAGAAATGCACGGTATGGTGTGATTTATGAGCTGGATGAATTGTCGCTCCAATTTCTTCAAAAATGAATATGGCCGTAACGTAACTGTCAATGGACCCCGCTATCGCGCCATGTTAATGGAGGATTTGGTACCTGAAATTCAAGCCCTTAATGTGGGTGATATTTCAACAAGACGGCGCTCTAGCCTCCATATATTGCATGAAACAAGGGCCATGTTGAGAAATTATTTCGGTGATCAGCTGATTTTACATTTTGGACCAGTGAATTGGCCGATTAGATTGGGAGATATCACACCTCTGGATTATTTTCTTTGGGGCTACGTGAAGTTTAAAGGCTACGCCAGGGCTGTCCAACCTTCTGGCTTAAACGGGCCACATTTGAAGAAAAAAATTGTCTTGAACCGCGGATAAAATATTATAATTCTATTGTTATATATTTGTTATTCAAAAAAGATAGTTAATAATGTAAAAATAAGAACTTTATTTTTTTATCTCATAGTGAACTTCTAATTTTACTTTTCGTAAATTTTATACATTAAACTAGCTTCTCGTATATGTAAATACGTATCTACAAATCTATAGTACATACTTACAAAAAGTGATATGTATTAGTAGAGTGGAGAATAGACCAAAATGATAATTATTTTTTCGGAAATCTTGAAATTAAGTTCCAGATTCAAAATTTAAACTTGACACTTTTATTTTTCGAAAAATTCTCAATAGATTTTCCTATTTCTTATTTTAGAGAAAAAAAATTATCAAGCCAAATTGTTGTGTGTTTTCCAGTATCTACATATAAATCTCAATGTTTTAAGGAATTTTATGACTTTATATTGAATCACGGGTTGGACAACCCTGGTTTTAATCGAATGGGATTATAGAAGGATATGAGGAATGATAATTTATTTTTAAAAGGGTGTAAGAAATAATAATCCCTGACTATCCATTATCTATTGACATGTAAGAACATGCAAAGATCTAAAAGACAAGTCCACAGGAGAGAAATGATAAATTAATTGTGATTGTTCTAGAAAACCCCAATTACTTGTCTCCTTTTACTAGAATAATATAACTATAGACTTGGTTAGTGTCGTAGCATATAAATAGCTGAAATAATAAATATTTTAGAAAATGAAAATATGAGAAGAAGAAGAATTTTTAAATATTGGAAACTTCATTATTTTTTTTTATCTTATATAGTTGAGCTTATAATTTTGCTTTTAGGGAATTTTATTCTTGAAAAAAACTTCACGTATTGTACAAATGTACATTCATATTTCGAAAAATAGAATAAATATATCTCTACATATAAATCTCAATGCTTTATGGAAGTTTGTGATTTTATGTTGGGCCACACTCATTGCAGTGCTGGGCCGCATGCGGTCCTCGGGCCACGGGATGGACAGCGCTGGTCTACCCGGATAAATCAGTACTGGTTACGTTACGGCCATCCTCATTTTTGAAGATTTTGGACTAATGATTCCGCTAGCTCATAATCCACACCATACCGTGCATTTCTCCTTGAGTTCATGTGCTTATTTTCTATTTCTACGTCTCTGAAGATCATAAATAAAGATGTGACATATTTTTTGATGCCTTGGAAACAAACATTACTGTCAAATTCCAGTCATAATGCTCGAACCAGTGGCTCCAAATTGGTTATAGAATGGACCACCCAAAACGTAGCTAGGCCAACATTTGAATATAATAATCTTCAAAAAATTCGGTTCATAATAAAGTTTTCACCATCACATTCAATTTTATATGTTTTATTTCAAAATATTTTCCTCAAGCACACGATGAATCAAGCTCTAGTTCTTGACAGGTTGTAACTAACGACATTTGTGTCAAGTTTCAACTTTCTAACTCAAACCGTTTATTGAAAAAAATTTGCCAAATCACAGAAATTCGAAAATAGCTAACGGAGGGTTGAAAAAGTTTTCTCTTTTCTTCTAATTTCCAACTTAAAAAATTTGATCCTTTAAATAGGGTATCATTTTTTTTTCTTTTTCTTTTAAGAAGAGAGAAAAAGTTTTAAATTATTTATACTCAAAATCAAAATAAATAGATAAATAAAAATAGACATTCAATAATTATTAAAATAAAATGAATTAAAACAATTATTTAAAGAAAATTTTTAATTTATATTTTAAATAGATGATTATGAACAATTTTATAATCATGTAGTCAAAATTTTAATTACGGAGTGGAATTAACAATTCAAGAAATCTGTAGTGTTTTAAGCATCAAAGTCTCTTTCTATAAGGTAGTACCTACCTACTTACCTACTTACATTTTTACAGATTTTTAAATCAAAGGATTCCAAGGTAAGAGAGGGGAGGGGCTTTCGAGGCTCAAAGTACCCGATCGGGTTGTATATAATAAAATTTACTAGGTAACTCATGTTTAATTGAAATTAAAATCATTTTCTTGAAAACTGTTTTAATTTATCCTATTTTAAAATATCAAGTGTTCATTTTTACTTTATCCAATGCGAAGCTTGAGTTGTTTACCATAAAAGAATTTAGTCTTTTTGATTTTAAGTCGATTCTACCATGCTTTAGTATAGGTTACCATTGATGATCAAAACATCAAAAATGGAATGCAATATGGTTATTCGTCTAGTATAAGATAAGAATTGATGTTATTGTTACTGGCCGTGGCCGTTTGGTAGCGGCCGCCAGCGTTAGCGGTGAGGGATATCGACGCTAACTATGATATGGTAAGGGCTGGTCGTTGGAAGATAAGGGGAATGCCCCTTAACCCCAACTGTTAGTTCCAGCCACGAGGGAAAGTAAGGTGTTGGAAAAGTGTGTAATAAACAGTATGTGAGCAGACAATGATTTGGTGGTAGCTTTACCGACTTAGCTAGCCGGGCAAGGCTCTATCCACCTAACTGGTGACCCCGACGTGATTGCAAAACAAGCAGTTTCTTGACCCACCAGCTAGGTGGATAGAGCCTTGCCCGGCTAGCTAAGTCGGTAAAGCTACCACCAAATCATGGTCTGCTCTCATACTGTTTATTACACACTTTTCCAACACCTTACTTTTCCTCGTGGCTGGAACCAACAGTTGGGGTTAAGGGGCATTCCCCTTATCTTCCAACGACCAGCCTTACCATATCATAGTTAGCGTCGATATCCCTCACCGCTAACGCTGGCGGCCGCTACCAAACGGCCACGGCCAGTAACACTGGTGACCCCGACGTGGAAAAAAAAGGATGGCACACTAAGACCATGCGGTGATTACCGTCTATTAAATGCCATTACCAAGCCCGATCGCTATCCAATCCCACGGATTGACGATTTTCAATTTATTCTTGAAGAAAAAAAGATCTTTTCTAAACTAGATCTTTTCAAAGCAATCACCAAAAAAAAGGAAAGAAAGGGTGTGGTGTAGCGGCCCGCTGTCGCTTTGGCGACGAGCCTTGAGACACGGCCGCTAGATGACTCAGTCGGATCGTTGCGACGCTTTTGCATGACTGAAATGTCAACTAGCAGCCCCTCCCCCGCTTGGGCGCCCAGCCCGGCTTTCCATCAGGGCAAAAACAACGCCCTGCACACACGCAACATTGTTAGGACCCCATCGACTTGGTGGGGGGCGCGGACACTCACCACACAGCACTAGGCACACGAGCGCCCTAACAATACTATTTTTTATTTTAATTCTATTCTTCCATGTCTTCAGCAATGGTTATCAATAATAATCGAAACGACAAAAATCCAAAGTAGAATGGTTGGTTATTCCTCAAATATTAGATGAGAATCGATGGTCATTTTTTATTTTAAGTTAACATGGATTGCTAATATCCAGTGATATCTGATTAATAATAAAGGAATAAACATATTAATAATTCAAATGACATTGGATAAAGCTTAGCAAGGATCTGTTGCAGTTTATTTTATAGTGAATGTATTTAGGCTTACAGGTTACTCTTTCTCAAGTGCGCTAATGTTAACTTTATTATTATTGGAGCTACATTATTTAAATAAGCCAAATAATAGAATTTTTAAGGCAATTGCAATGGTGAAAATAGAAAAACAATTGAGTATCACATTTTCAATTTATTTTTAAAAACAGTTTACCATAGATAGAATCTTGGAACTCATCTAACGTTTCAATATGATATCTCAATAACACCTTTTTATTTCTGAAATTTTTGTTATGATGATTCAGAACTTGCTTGTTCAGGATAGAATTATCCTACAAAGTATAATAAAATAAACAGAATTTTAAAAAATAATTTTTTTGAAAATAACTTTTAAATTAACCCGATCAAGTGCAAATCCGACTTGCAATCCGAAGATTTCATACCCTACCATATATCTTCGCAATTACAATACTTGAAATATCAAATTAGTTCTTGTTTCTCGTTGATAAGGAGTGAATGAAAGAATTCGTTAAATTTTTTTTATAATTTTAGATTAAGCTCTTTCTGAATCCCGACAGATTAAAAATTTACTTAAAAATGACTACACAAATTTAGCCTACTTCTTTTTTCAAGAGATCTACGCAGGAATACCTCACACCACATGATAAAAACAAATTTTATTTATGACCCCCACTTAAATTCGACCACCACCAAATTAATCATCCATTCAAAATAAATAAATAAATAATTTCTAGATCTTTAGAATTAAATCAAATTATTAAATAAATTATTTAACTTAACTGATTCATTTACTTAAAAATAACCATCCGAGTATAATTTTTATATAAATTTTGATTTCTGAAGAAATGAATTCATATAAATTGTAAATTGCACTTTTGTATCTTATTTAATTTATCAGCTACAATGCTCTGACAGACGGTTAGACAGATAGATAGACATAGTAAAGGAAAGAAAATTTTGAAAAATTTAAGAAACTTTTTAAAATTTCAAATATAAAATAGAAGGTAGGTTTCACAAAAATAAAAGATAAGATGTTTGTTTAGCAATACTCTATATATATTTCGGGCTATAAGCCCATCTTCAGGCGTTCACAGCGTTCTAGATACGACTTTGGCTCCAATAATATCAAGTTAACAAAACTGCACACTTGAGAAAGAACACTCGGTATGACCATACAGGATATGGTCAAGTATTGTAATCTTGCATGAAAAAAGTGTTTTTTTTGCTTCTTTTTTTCGAAATATCTCAAAAACGGCTGAAACTAATTTGGTTAAAAAAAATTGGGCGAAAACATGGCATTTCGGTCTACAAAAAAGCCCTAATAAGTGAACATGGAAAAAATTATATTTTTCGAGATATTAATAATTGTAATTGAAAGTAATGGAAGGCAGCCCAGAGGTAGTGAGGAAAGAAAAAATTAACACATATAAAATAAGGTGTAATTTATTGGAATCCTTCCTCCTTTCCTTTCAAACCGACGTTTCGGAGGATTTTTCCCTCCTTCTTCAGGGTTTCTCCGAAACGTCGGTTTGAAAGGAAAGGAGGAAGGATTCCAATAAATTACACCTTATTTTATATGTGTTAATTTTTCTTTCCTCACTACCTCTGGGCTGCCTTCCATTACTTTCAATTAAAATTTCTACCAGTCCGTCTCTCTCCAGAGAAAATTTCGTTGCAAAAAAATTAATAATTGTTTTGTCAAAATGTCTGTTAGTCTGTTAGTACGTGCGTTACCAAATTTTCGTGGACGAGCTAGTTCAAAAACTAGTGTAATATCAAAATCAAATTTCACACGTAGTTTTGGTGCATTGAGATTAAGATCTGATTAGATTTTGGTGAATATCGACCTAAAATTGAGTGGGGTGGATGGGGTTAAAAAATTAAAAATCTAGGCCATTTGAGCAAACTCAACCAAATTTTGTATACATAATCTGCGGGCCTCCGGAAGTCTCAAAATTCAAAAACTAACTGCCCAAAATGGGGGGGGGGGGATCAAAAAATGAAAATATAGGCCCTTGTACCAAACTCAACCAAATTTTGTATACTTAATCAGTGGGACCCCAGAAGACTAAAAATGCAAAAACTAACCACCCAAAATGGGGGGGGGGGGTCAAAAAATGAAAATCTAGGCCCATGTACCAAACTCAACCAAATTTTGTATACATAATCCGTGGGCCCCCAGAAAACTAAAAATGCTAAAACTAACCCCCCCCCCCTACATGATTATAAATAATTTTATTAAATATTAAATATAAGAGAGGGGCTAGGGTGTATGGTAAAATCAAGTGGATGGCCACATCAGAACGTGTCAATTTATTTGATAACAATTTACGAAAATTGAGAGATTTTCATCACCACATACTTTTGAATGATTCTTATATCAAGATTAAATTAATATTTATAATTTTATGTGTATATATTAAGAGATAATCTTTTTTATAAAATATTATCCGAGTGAATATTAAATAATAATTTTTTTTCCAATTTCTCGATTCAATTCATAATTTTTGACTTAAGGAAATATTAAATATTTAAAAAAAGGGGGAATTTTTATATTGACTTGTCCGTTTGTATACAAACATTAACAAAAGATTAAAAGCACGTCATTATCACTTGATGAATTTGCGACTTTGGACCATCAGCAGAGTTGGCTGGGGACGATCCGATGACGCCTCCTGGGCTTCTTAATCTGTTCAACTTCTGGTGCCAGTCGGCCTTTTAATGCTGTTGTCTCAAGTCACACAAGGTCAACCAAGTTATCGTACCCGTTTTTATCGCAATGTACTAAATAAGAACAAATGATAGATGAGATCTTCTTGTAAAATTTCTTCGTCAATTGGGTGACCAAGCATTGTTTTTGCTTTTTATTCATTTATTCAGCATTCGAGAAGGTTAATTCTATTTTTTCTTGTTAATTTCCCATCGCCTGGACCAAGTAGTGACGCTTGCATTCCGACCTTCTCACGATCATTTGATTATATTGATTAAGTTTTAATATATGATTGATACTTTCACATGAGCCATTGCTATAAAGAAGTCAACTCTTCAGCAAGGCCATTCATTCATGGCGCCTCAATAACTAGATTTCAATTTTTGAAACGCCTCTAATCAAAACATACAGTCAAAAGAAGAATTAGAAACTTAATTTATGCAATATAGAAGAAAAAAATTAGCGTATTTTCCGGATAATTATATCTTTAATGTGGGAAACCCCTTATTTAGATTTGGATCGCGATGAACTCTAGGGTAGGCCTCTGTATAATCTGGTGCCAACCTAGAATAGAATGTGAATCTGTCTTCAATCACTTAAATTTAGATAATAGAAAGATCTGGTTGCCTGAATTCAACCTACACAGAGTCTGTTAATTTCTGAAGTCAATGAATGGAGAATTTTCAATTACCGGATTACTTTAGTTTATAAATGGACATGATGTGTTCTTCTTTATTATTATAATTAGGAATCAGATGAAAATGTAAAAATATAAATAATTATACTGATGAAAATATTAATCTCGACTGAAATCTTTGGTGTTACACGCGTGGCGTCTACTTTGTATTTAAATAGCTATAAGCAGTGCCCCAACTAGTATTTGAAGAAACTTGTGTTACTTGTTAGTATCGGGGACATATATTTTTTATATAATTATTAATAAACCAAGTATTTTAATGGGTGCACATGTTGCACCTGCCTAGTTACTGTGCTGGTTACAGTGATACATATTCAAAGATACAATGCTGACCTAGCTTGGAATTCGCTAAATAATTTTGGAAGGAGAGAAACAGTTTATTCGAACAGTTTAGATTTGATGAATCTTAAAAAATGAAAGTTACGACACTTAGATTTGACAATTTTTCGACAGTTAAACTACTACCCAAACTACTGCTTGAGCTAGAGAATTAGCATGGAGTGTTGATTATAAACACAGTCCTGTCTACCAAAATTTCACCTAATCAGCTACAACCGTTCGATTATTTCCCATATGATATTTAATATTTTTTCTGATTTTCTGTATTTTTAAATCGAAAGTTCTCAAGGTATATGGTCCAAAAACTAATTCGCTTTTCGCTTTAAAGATACAAACATTTTGGCACAAGAACGAACTTTCCGTTTTTCAGTTAGCATGAGTTCAGTATCCAAACATAGTCAGAAAAAAATCATGTTTAAAAATAATTTTTCTTCACATTTCAGACATTTCTAAGCACGAGAAGCAAAAATAAATTTCGAATGAATTAAATATTTCGAGCGTACCGAGTACTAACTCAATACTGTCTATTTAATTCAATGATAAAATAAGATAAATGGGCAATATTAGTTTCAATTTATTTAATAAAAATAAGTCGTTTTGCCTTATTGGCTGAGACCAGTAGGTCTTTGTGAAATCGCGTAGTGAGGTTTCTGAAGTTTTTTTTATTTTCCTCCTACCCGACAATAATCTGGAGAGGCGTCTTTGATTAAATTCCAGCGCAAAAATATTTCACCCTTTCGATTGGACTTGACCACACATGCACTTTGTCCATATGTAGCAATATGAAATTAAAAAAAAAACAGCTCTCAAAGATCCAGGACCCAGGCAGGCGATCTCAATAATTCCACATTATATTCTATAGAATATAAATTTGAAAGTAAAAAACTTAATCGAAGTTCTTAACAATCAAATTAAGAATAATGTACAAGCAATTTATTGGCGAAAATCGAATGTACTAGTGGAAGTAAATGCATGGTACTTTTCTTGAAACTAGGGAGGGGGGGCGGTGAGTAATTAAGCTAGAGGGGCACCCCTGATTAAATAAATAAAAAAAATAAGAAAATAAAATTAAAATTAGACTACTAGATAGGTTTTAATTAAATTGAAAGTTTATTATATTAGGAAAATAAGGACAAGTTTTTATGTGTGACTTTTTATTTCACACATAAAAACTTCTCCTTATTTTCCTAATATAAACTTCCAATTTAATACAAATTATGGACGGAAATGATAATAATAATAGGTTTTAATTTTAATTTTCAATCAACACCATGCTCCCCATGAGCAAGAAATAAATAATAGTTTTTAAGGAATTTGGTGTTGGTACTTGGTGAAACATTTTTAAAAATTATTGGATAAAAAATACTTGGTAGGTTTCACATTAATATATAAAAATAAAACGAAGTTACTTTCTGTTGCTCCTGAAGATGGGTAAGCCACCCGAAATATACATATATATCGAGATTAAAGACTCACCAAAAATAAATTCGTTTTATTTTTATATCTTAATCTGAAACCTACCAAGTATTTTTTATCCAATAATTTAAAAAAATAAATAAATAATAATAATTGAGTCCCTCCCCTTCCCCAGAGATGATCTCTCCCAACTTAGGGGTACTGAAAATGAGAAGCATAATGCATTCAAGGTATTAACTCATCTAAACATATTTAATTATTATTAATCATCCAGTGTAATGTATTTATGAGATTTTTCCGTCTTTTACTATCATTTTTTGTCGTCTCTACTTATCTTGAATCACCCAACAAGTCTCATTTGTTTCGCTAGCTTATATGGTATGTACACAAATGTGAAACCATTTATTTATTCTTGAAACAAAAAAAAAATGATCAAGACTCAAAAAAATATGAGATATCTATAATGAATGAATACAAGGCATTTATTCATTTAGTGAAAGAAAATTTAAATATTTTCTTGCCATTTAGTTCCGTCGCCTTGTGTGTAGGCTTTTTGCCAATCTGAGTAAGAACGTTGCCCACGGTGCTTCAGCTTGGAGAGTATCTACAGTCGCATCTAGGGTTGCCATCTCAAAACTAAAGGCCGGTTCAGACTACTTTAGTAATTTCAGGGATAATCGTGACTCTTTTGAGTTATATAGAATTAATAATTACATATAATGGAATAGCGAATTCACCTCTCATGTCATCTGATGGCAGCAAGTTATCAGGGAAACAATTTCTATTCTCTCATAAGAATAATACATTTATTTTTTCATTAACTAGCTCATCTGATTTTCGCCAATTGATGAATACCAAATTGAGAGGATTGGCCTTTAGAACCTGTTTTCGTTTGATATTATATTTATAATTAAAATTTAATCCATAATAAAAAAAACCGATATTTTCTACAAATTTCTCTGTATGCTCTCTTTTTTGTGAAAGACGTAAAAATTCAAATGAATGAACATTTATTGAATCAAATTGAAAGTTTCTTTTTGCCGAGAGTAGCAAAATTTTTATAAAATGAAGGAGACAATAAAAGAGTGTATCTTCTGCTGGAATTATATATTATACTTTCATACATTAATTCCTGCGAATCAATTGTAATAGACTGATGAAAAAGCAAAGCATTCGAAACTATAGTCTCGTTATAAAAATTTATAATTTCACCAGAAGACACACTCTTTTATTGTCCCCTTCAATTTATTGAACCAATTACTGAATTCATTGAATTATTTCCTTGATCAGTTGAATTGAATACATTTATTACACATTAAAATATTCATTTTTTTATTTAATAAAGAAAAAAAATGAGTTTTAATTTGAAAAGAATATGTAATATATGAATTATTCCTAGAATAAAAATTGTTTTAAATATTCTCAAAATTAGCCATAACGATCATTTCAAATGATCATATCTTTTCATTAATTGTGATGTGACTATTGCGCATTTTCCTGACTTGGTAATTAAAATTATTTTTATACTATAATTACTCCTGGAAATTATTTTGTAATCATGCAGGAAAAATTCATTTGTTAGCTTAGTTTTTTGAAATTACTCATATGAACAGTTAAAACTATTTTAATAAAAAAATAGTAAAAAAGCGTAGGTAATCATGATGTTAAGGGCTACCAAAAATCCTTTAATAATGAAAATAATAATAAAAAAAATATTTTAAGAGATTTTTATTTTTTCAATATGTCTATTTTTATACCCTACTTAGTCAGATTTTGTATGCACTCTAAATAAAAAACAATTAAAAATATCAAAAGAAAATTTAATATTGATTGAGGACTAGAGGGTAACTTTTCCCAGATTTTTTTGTTCCCGGCAAACATGAATAAAAAAATAAAGGGAAATCTCTGCATTTTTGCACAATAAATTATAAAGCTAGAGTGCCCGAACTCTAATAAGTTCTCAGCAGTGAAAATACAAAGATTTTTGCACCAGAAAGAACTTTCTACAACTTTCCGTTCTTATAGTGAGTACCAAAATCCTGACACTCAGAATGAAAAAAAAATCATAGTTGAAAATTATAAATTATTGGTCATACTTGGGTACGCCCATGCATAGAATAGATAAGTATATAAAATATTATATAGGTAGCCATAGAATAATAGAGTCAGTCTGAGACTTGGGGCTGGTTTGAGATCTAAATATGATATACATAAATAATGGGCAAAAAAAACATAAATAATTGTCCTTTATTTTATAATTATCTAAGTAATTTATAAATTATAATTTTAAAGATAAAACTTATTTTAGTTTATATACAGATATTTAATAATATATATATATATATATATATATATATATATATATATATATATATATATATATATATATATATATATATATATATTTGAAAATATCTGTGTCAGATGATAGTAAAATAACTCTACTTTGTTCTTGGTCATAGAGACATTCTAAATTGAGTGACAAATATGAATAAAAATAACTCTGTTGATATATTTTTTTTTGTCTAATCATATTTATGCTAAAGATATTTAATATTTTATAATAATATTTATTGTTTCCATTTTCTTTTAAAATTGAATTTTGTCTTCGCTATTTGGACTGGGAAATAGCTTCTTTACCTTTATATATTTTTAATAAATCTAATGAAAATTCACTTTACCATACTGGACCATACATAAAATATTTAGCTTAACTGTTAGATTATTTTCTTAAAAGTGAAAAATAAATATGACTGTTAAAATTAAAATTATACAAATGAATTTGATGTATCTATGTAACGTTACGTTTGCTTTGTCTCCGTCTTCCCTCCTCGCATTGTAACGTTAGGTTATATATCCTCTCTTGATGGGTACCGTATTTTTTAGACGGTCCTAAAGATTTATTTAGTTTCAGAAAAAAAATTTAAATTTTTTACTTAAATTCTCTCTAGAAAAAAAACAACTAATAAATGGTAACTTTTAAACCAGAATTTTCTTAAAATGTTTAATATTAAAAAATTATTATTTTTGATGATTTTAAGAAGGCGAGGTCTGGGATGGATCCTTGCATCGTGAAAAACGATGGAGAATAAAAGAAATTTCAGAGATTAGCTTAAGGAGGTACGGGACATCTTATCTGTATCTGGTTGAACTACGAAAAAACCTTTTGTATTTCTGCAGAGTAACAACTTCTGCCTACTAAATTTTTTAATAAAAAAATGGTTAATATGAAGGTTAATTTCGAATAAAAATCTTTTTTTTTGAAAATATTAATAAAAAGAATATTGAGATAAATTTTTTCTCATTATAAAAACATTAATTTAACACAAAAATGATTTCAAGAAATACAGTTGGAATTTTACACTAGTGCTTTTGTTATATTCTGTTGGCTGCAAATAACTTTTTATTTTTTTACATTTGTGAATAATTAATTAACTAGACTGTCAAATCCATTGAAAATATTATAATTTGTATAGAAGTTATAGCCCTTTTAAAAGCTCGGTCCATTTACTTCTATGTTAAAAGGACAATTCAATAATTTATTTTTCGGTAATGGGACAGAGATCAACTTCAAATTTCGGGAATAAATATTTAATACATCAATGATTCGATGGTAAAAATTTGAGAATTTTCTTATAATAAAAATTTTTAAGAAAAAAATAAAAAGCGACTTCAAAAATTAAATGCAACAAATAAAATACACTAAAAGGTATAAAATAATTATTATCTTATTTAGTTACAACTAAACGATGAAATATTAACATGAAATTACTTTTTGAAGTCGGTGCCAAACATATACCTTTTATGAATCGCACTCGACAGATCTTACTTAGTACGTTTGGAGGATATGCTCGCTTATAGGTATAGTTTGTTTGGTACTGAATTCAAAAGTAATTTCGTGTTAATATTTCGTAGTTTAGTTGTAACTAAATAAGATAATAATTATTTTATACCTTTTAGTGTATTTTATTTGTTGCATTTAATTTTTTGAAGTCGGTTTTTATTTTTTTCTTAAAAATTTTTATTTTTCTCTTTTTAGTGATGTTATTAATAGTGATCATATCATCAGAACTTGACCAAATTAATATGACACCATCCCTAAGACACCCCCTTTCGGATAAAAAAAGAACTATCGAAATCGGTTCATAAACAAGAGGTTAGGTCTAAACAAACCTAATAAAAAAGGTCTAATACCTATGAAAATAAACTGCAACGGATCGTTGCTAAACTTTATCCAAATTCATTTGAAATATTAATATGTTTTGCTGGCTTGGTGTGTACTGGATAAATTAATTATTTATCCTTTAACAATAAAAAATAAACTGCAACGGATCGTTGATAAACTTTATCCAAATTCATTTGAAATATTAATATGTTCTTGAGTAAAGTACTTTAAAATATAATTTTACTAAAAACTTTATTTAACCTTTTTTGTGGTCCCCAAGGTACTTAATTAGGATATTAAATTTCATCAAAATTGGTTAAGTCATTTTCAAGATATTTAGAAAAAACTAAAAAAGTACTGAAATAAAGTACTAATGTTTGTGGACCGATATGTACCAAAAACTAATCAGCGCTTCATTTTGTTAAACTAATGGTAGGTTTTCAATTTCATTTCAATCAGAGCAAAGGTGTGGAAAAAATCGTGGACGAAAACAACGATAACTCACACACAAACATCAATCCATCCCCACGCACTTCCAAAAAAATGGCACTTTTTGGCCTCTCGGCGAGATTCCAGGTAATTTTTGGCAAAACCGTCACGTGCTAAAATTCAATCTCATTGAATACTTCAATTTGTGACCTTAATTGAGTCTATGGGTTCCGTAGTCTTTACCTGAGGACCCTTTGAAGTCGCGCTTGCCGCGAGAGCGATTCCAATACTTTCTCCCATGCTTCGCATTGGATAAAGTAAAAACATACAGTTATAGTCTAGAAAAATAATAAAGTGTTGTCCCTTTTCTAGATTAGACTAGGGTAAATAAATTCTAACTTTTTACTTTATCCAATGCGAAGCATGGGAGAAAGTATTGGAATCGCTCTCGAGGCAAGCGCGACTTCAAAGGATCCTCAGGTAAAGACTACGGAACCCAACTTCAGTCGAATAGAGAACCTCCTCCTTTTTTGAAGTCGGTTAAAAATGATAAACAGTCCCGAAACCCCCCCCTAAAGGTTTCTCTCTGTGGATGCAAATCTTGAAAAACTGGTGGTTATAATGAATCTAAAAGGAAATTCCATTCTCTAGAAGTCTTTGGTAATTGGCAAATGCGTTTTTTTGATATGTACATAATTTAATCGCGAGAGATGTTAAATGTTTGAAAGTCTCGTGTTTAGTACAAATGAGACTTAAAAAAAATATATACATACTTTTTTTTAATATTCTAAGATTTAATGAAGTGAAGAGGTTGTTCTCTGCTTGATGCAAATAAACATACACACATATATATCAAGATGATATATCTGTATATATATGTGTGTATGTTTATTTGCATCAAGCAGAGGACAACCTCTTTGTTTCTCTTTGTGAATCAACAACTCTGCTACTCTCGGCAAAACAAAAACTTTTCAATTTAATGAAGTACCTTCTAGTATAACTAAATAATAATTTTAAAAATTCAAGCTAATTTTATATTTTTTTAAATTTTGAAAAAGTCATTATCACTCATTTTCTTATTGTAATTAGCATTGAAAACATTTTCCTTTTATTTATTTTTTTTTTTACAAGAACAAAGATACCATAATTTTTTAAGTATAAACCCAAACTAACAAATAAAATAATCATAATCACTGCACTGTTTGTTTTACACTCTCTCAGCCATTTTCATGTTATTATATTAATTTTTTAATTTTTTATAATGAATCCAGTGGTTGTTTCATATTTTAGTACTAATTAATCGTCTTAGAATTTGGGATAAAAAAGATAAAATTATTTTAAAATATATTCTCTTTATTTTAATTAAAATTAATTTGATTTTTTATTACTTTAATTTAATAAAAAACTAACCAGCAAATTTAATAGTTAGAAATCAATTTAAATCCGCCCTGTTGCTAAACGTTGGCTGGTAGGTTCGGTTGCCTAGTCATCAAGGCGAGATTTCGTTGATCAAAGCTTTTTCATGCTGGGGGTAGATAGAAATTTAAAGGAATTTCTGTAGAAAATAATAATAATAAAAAAACGTATCAGAACCCACATGTCTCGTGAATTATGCGACATCTAGATCTGTTAATTAATGCATGGCTAACGGTGCAAGTCTAATACACTGTGTGCTATTGGCTTACTACACCCATCCCAAACTCCGATTCATAGAAATTTTACTAATCGATCTTTAAAAATGAAAAATATCTTTCCACTTCATTGAAAAGTGGCCGTCCATAAATTACGTCACACGAATTTCAAGATTTTTAGACCCCCTCCACCTGTGTCACATTTCATTGATCCCCTCTGTATTGTGTCGTCACACTATCACTTTTATACCCTATAATTTAATAATCGTATAAATTTTTTTATGAATTAGACTCAACTAAAGGGATTTAATATATTTTAAGTTTAACTTTATTATTATTAATATCATTTAACACATTATTTAATATTACTATTACTATTAATTATTATTATTATTCAGTTCCATTATCAGTATTAGATGTAACAAATCAGAGGAAAAATGGCACATTTAACCACAGTGTTAAAACATAAGACGAATTGCAACGTTTCGCCAATTTATTGTTTTGTATAGAGCCTGATGAAGCCACAATAAATTGGCGAAACTTTTGCAATTGGTCGTATTTTTTAATACGGTATTCAATTGAACCTTTTTTCCTCTGATTTGTTACATCTATTACTATTAATATTATTCTTCATAGAATGAATCCTTAATTATAAGAAAAAGGGTTTATTTATTTGAAAAAATAATTAAGCGTTTTTGCTAAAAATTGCTTGCTTACAATTTTTTGCCTATAGATTTATTTTATCAACATTCTCAGGTTTGAATAATATTAGCCTATATATTTGAAAATTTTATAAAATTTTAATTTGACTTTAATGACATCACAACTTTTAAGATCCCCGGGCCTCCTGTCAGATTTTGTCACAAATCTGAGATGCCACCTCCCCCCCTTACTGTGTGTCGTAATTTATGGACGGCCCCAATTCCCGTTCACTTTTTTATTGAATATAATATTATCAATGGTATGCTTTCATATTTAGAATTTAATTCGATTTTGTTGAGTGATTTTTATTTTTATTTTAATGAAATTGATGAGAGAAAGAGCTACACCTAGAAAGTGCAGCCCCTATAAAGGCTTGGATTGGCCCCTCCATAGTGAAAAGAAGAAGTGAAGATTTTATGGGTTTTAAACAGCTGGATGTTATAGATTGCGAGGAAGTCTAGAGCTAGAACGCCCATCATCTAATCTCTTCTTCATTGCTCCAGAGCAAACTTTCTACGATTTTTCATTTTTTTAGTTATCGTGAGTATTCTGACACAAACAAATACACAAAAAAAGTATTCTTGTTGACACTGTAGTTGGGTTAGGAAGGAAGCCACAGGCGTTCACTTCCTCTGTGAACTTCCACACTCCTGTTTGTGGTCTCATTCGACCAAATAATTGACGAATTTCGGGACATGATTAATATCCGTACTGGAGCGGTGATGCATAGTCTGGAACACAACTGGAGGAAATTGAAAACTGCCACGGATCTTCTCCACTCTTTAAATAACTAGACATGTTGACGCCTGATATAATAACTTCCTTTAACCTTTAGACTTGCGAAGGAAAACATTATTTATTTTTTTAGAGCAAATCAAAGAGTGAGAGTGTCTTCTGCTTGAAGCAAACAAATAGACACATCTATATGTATATACATATACAACTGAAAAAATATATACAAGAATACCCTTCTTTTCTAATCATCTGACATCTCCATTAGCTTATACTCTTAGATCATATGGAATCACTCCAGCTTTATACAACAACAACAATTTAGGCTCCCAATTAATTAACAATAAAATAGACAAAATTGATAAATTAGACAAATCAGGAGTGCATAAATTAACTTGTCAAGATTGTGATGCTTTTTATATAGGGCAGACAGGCCTCTCATTCAAAATACGTTACTCTGAGCATGTAAGAGCTCTTAATCGTCTCAATAGATCCGATAACATTAATTTAGATTCGACCTCAGCCTTCGCAATTCACTTACATGAATCCAATCATTCAACCTCTAATAATAACCCATTTATTCATTTCGAAAGAAAAGACCTTAAATTGGATCTCTTACAATCCAGCGAAATTAAAATAGCCATCTCAAATAATTCAAATATTTTAAATAATTAATTAGAAGTGTATAAAAATACAATTATTGATTATATATTTTAATAAATTAACTAAACATTCCTTCCATTGTTCGCACATTGAATATATTAGGGTAATTGTACCCTCTCAGGTACTTTTCCAGTTGTACCCTTTCAGGTACTTTCCCATTCTTTATTATAATAGCAGGTATAGCTTCCCTTCAGCTGGTTCAAAACTCAATTTTTCAATTTGTTGAAAATATTAATTCTTAGAACAACTTCTCTTCCCCCTACTTTCCCCTCACCACATACATTTCAAAAAATTAAAAAAAACATTGTTATTTGTAAAATTATTTTTCCAATGCATAATCAGTTTTCTTTGACTCCTGATAATGGGCTCACCCTCGAAATATATCGGATTCAAAACTCAATTTTGTTTTATTTCTTTTTTGTGAAACCTACCTCGCATCTTGCTCAAGTTTTATTATTATATTAAAATGTTTCACCTAGAACAATCACCTAACTCCTTAAAAGTTATGGATATTTTTCCGATCATCATCAATAATTAACTTATAATATTAGATCAATAATATTAAATCTTAAGACTAGGAAGCTTTCAAAGCTACATCTCACTCATTTGTAGTTTCTATTATCTTTCTAATCAAATTCATCATTAAATAATAATATTGTTGCTTTATAAAATCAAGGACGAACTGATTTTGTTATCAAAAGATTTTATTCAAGGATTCAAATTGAATATCTTGTATGGTAGTTGTACTTTTATCTAAAATATCGTTTTTCTTACCCCATATTGATTTCTTCAAATTTGTATTACTATTCTCAATAATTTATTATATAAATATTTATTATACTTATCGCCTTATGTCAAGAGATGAGAGGCCATCTGAATGAAAAAGAATATGACTGCAGAAAGAAGTATTAAATTCTCCAGAATATTTTTTTATTTGATTTATTTATTTTTCTTAAAGAATTTAGAAATTTTTGAAACGAAGAAAAATCATTTTCTTTTCTTTTTCTGTCCTGTGTGTATTTTTGTGTCTGGATTTTGATAAATACGATCACACAAAAACTGAACTTTGTGGAAAGGTCTTTCTGATGCCAAAATGTTTTTATTTCTAAAACTAAGAAATTATCAGATTTTGGGCTTTCTAATTTCATCATTTCCAGTTCAAAAATGCAGAAAATCAGAACAAAAATTAAGTTCTCTAATTGGGATTCATCAAACTATTGTAACTAATGAACAAAATTTGACACACATATTTTATTAAAAAATCAATCGATTGAGGGTACGATAGTATATTAAGTATAGTTAAATATTATTGGAAAAATCACGAGGGTGTCTTTTACGAAATCCGAGATGTATGGATAGGTTTATTACATATCAGAATGGTTTTATTCACTCCCTCTGGTATTGATCAAAGTGCCAAAAAGCTATCCGAGTCAATGTTTTTTGGCACTCGGGTTGGATATCCCAGAGACACGTAATAACATTGTCCATAATACATATTTCAGATTCACTAGAAGATCGTGATTTGCCCAACATTATAAGAGATATAATTAAAATACTTGGTAGATTTCACATAAATAAAACATATACACACCTATATATCGAAATGATATATCTGTATATATATATTATTTATTTGTTTGAGACTAAAGTTTCGAAGGCTTGGCCCTCATCATCGGTCTTTTTAATTATAAATATTATTTTTTCATTAATTCTACCTGGCTATTCAGTTTAGAAGAAAGAACATTTTTTTCAACATCCACGAGATGCTGTTTTAATGAAAAAATAATATTCATAATTAAAAAGAGTGAAGGAGACAATAAAAGAGTGTGTCTTCTGATGGAATTACAAATTTTATTTATTTATAACGAGACTATAGTTTCGAGGGCTTTGCCCTCTTCATCAGTCTATTACAATGTATTCACAGGAATTAATTTATGAATGAAAGGTTAACATCTTTCATGTGGATAGGTTATAAATAAATAAAATTTATAATTCCAGCAGAAGACACACTCTTTTATTGTCTCCTTCAATATATAAAAATTCTGCTACTCTCGACAAAAACTTTCAATTTAATTAAAAAGACTGATGATGAGGGCCAAGCCTTCGAAACTATAGTCTCAAACAAATAAATAATATATATATATATATATATACAGATATATCATTTCGATATATAGGTGTGTATGTTTATTTGAATCAAGCAGAAGACAACCTCTTTGTTTCTCTTTGTGATTCAACAACTCTGCTACTCTCGGCAAAACAAAAACTTTTCAATTAGATATAAAAGTAGTTATTTTTGTATCTCCTTAAGATGGGTTGATAACCTGAAATAAATTATATCGAGATACAACTCTTAAAATATATTTTGTTTTATTTATGTGAAACCCCTAAAGTATTTTAATGAACTCGTATTTAAAATGTTTCACCTAGTTCCGACATATATGGAGATATATTTCTTTGCCAATTTCTTAAATTTCTAGCTCTAACTGGTCAAATTGCCGAATTTATAAAATTCGCGGACAGCATGAGTCTTGAAAAAGTGAAAACTTTTTCCTTCAATTTAAATCTTTTCTTGTATCTAATATAGTTTTTTTAATACCTCGAGAACAAAATTCATATAACCAGCCCTTTGGATTACAAGTGATTCTTTTTATTTAATATACTTGTTTGTGTGTGTATGTGTGTTTGTGTGTGCACTGTTTGGCGAGTTAGATTATAACTGGAAAGATTTTAACAGAGACCGGGACTTGAAATTGGGCTTTTTAATGAAATTGAATGCAAACTCCTGGCCTCTTGGTCTTTGAGCAAAGATGTTACACTCATGGTCAACCTAGCACTCAATATACACTTTTTATGTTAAAGAAATAAATAATTTTTATTATTGTTTTTTAAGTAAATATAATTCGATAATATACATCGTCATGGTCGATTCATAGATTTTCAAGGTTTTCATCCATGCCATTGGCGAATGAAGAAATAAATATATCCACAACAAAAAACTAAATAACATATCATATAATTTTCTTACACTTATAGAATGAAATTTTGAATATTTGCTATTCCAATATTTCTCACGAATCTGGCTTTCTAGATTATTAAATTTATTACATTATCATATATACCTATGCCATGGTAATAAGATTGTTTGTATGTATTCTGGTGTGTTTAGTTTACATGAAAAACCGACCGATGAGCCAATAACTAAGTTTTAAATTTCGGTTCTCTGAGATTTTTTTTTTTTTTTTTTTTGAGTGATTGTAATTTCTAGCAAAGATATATTCCGATCAATGACTTTTGAGGCACTTTATAGGTTCGGAATAGCAAAAACGATTGTTGTTTAAAATTTGCATTCTTACTATAAAGGGTAGGCTAGGCGGTAGCATGTCAGCCAGCTAACCAAGAGGACCCGAGTTCGGATCCGGCTCGAGGCATCCGGCTAAAATCTGACCCCCGAGGTAGAGACAAATTTAAAAATAAAAATAAATAGTATCGTAAATGGCTTATGGCTACCATGGCCGAAAAGCCAAAAAAAAAAAACTATAAAAGCTAATGTATACTTGCAACTAGAATCCAGAAAACGCAAGTCGTAATCATTTTATTGGAGGTAGAAGACTCCAAAGAGCCAATTTCCATTTAATTTAATGGTTTATTACATTATTACATCCAGAGAGACAATACATGGAATCCCTACTCTAGATTGAGGCGAATTCAGACCTTATAAATTGAGAGAAGTACAATATCCGTAAAATACTATCTAACCCCCTTCAGAGCATTGATGTTCTTATGAAATGAAATTTAATTATCTCCACTAAGATTTATTTTTGCAAAATGAGTTTTCAAACAGACAACATAAATGCAAATGGTGAAAATCAGAGACGCTAGTTAATAACAGGGAAGTAAAGGTATTATTCTTATGAAAGACAAATTTTACTTATGGAAGGTGGTGTAGGTTTTATGTGAAACATGATGTTAGTTAATAGAGTAAAGGGTGTGTAGTTTCACAGTGAATGAAATAAAACGTATTAACTTGTAAACTCCTGATGATGGACTAATAATCCGAAATACATTGAGTTTGTATAAACCTCTTTGAGTTTTATTTCATTCACTGTGAAACTACACACCCTTTACTCTATTAACTAAAGACAAATTTGTTTACCCGGTAAATTTCTACTGTTAAGTGAGGTGAATTTGCGTGATATTCCATGTAATTATTAAGTCTATATATTTCGAGATGTTATGCCTATCGTAATTTTCGCCAATAAGACCATCGAAGCAAGAAATAGACGCTTTGACGCTTTCGATTAGATTTGGTAAAAATATTGTAATCGAATTGTCTCGGACCGCGGATAAAATATTATAATTCTATTGATATTTGTTATTAAAAAAGATAGTTAATAATGTAGAAATAATAATTTAAGGTAATATTTTTTTAGCTCATAGTGAGCTTCTAATTTTACTTTTCGTAAATTTCATATTTGAAAATAGCTTCTCGTATATGTAAATACATACCTACATTCATTATATATATCTAGTTATTGTATTGTATTTACAAAAAGTGATATTATGTATTAGTATTTGTTTATATTTTTCCTGACTAGATAATTAATAAACCCTAATAAAGAGACAATATTCAATTTGTCTTTCAGATTGGTACCTATCTAATTGTTGTTCTAGATTCTAGAACATTCACTCAGAAAATTTGCAAGTAGAAAATGGAATCGAAAATAGACCAAAATGATGATTATTTTTTCCAAAATCTTGAAATCTAGTTCCAGATTCAAAATTTAAAATTAGCACTTCACAGTAAATTTTAATATTTCTTATTTTAGAGAAAAAAAAAATTATCAGGCCAAATTGTTGTGTGTTTTTCACTATCTACATATAAATCTCAATGTTTTAAGAAATTTTATGACTTTATATTGGGGCACGGGTTGGATAGCCCTTGCTTTAAATCGAATGGGATTAAAGAAGATGAATGATAATTTATTTTTTAAAAGGGTCACGGATATAATAATCCCTGACTATACATTATCTATTGACATGTAAGAACATGTAAAGATCTAAAAGACAAGTCCCAACAAGTTTTAGTCCAGGTGAGAAATTATCAATTAATTGTGATTGTTCTAGAAAACCCCAATTCCTTGTCTCCTTGTACTAGAATAACTATTAGACTTGGTTAGTGTCGTAGTATATAAATTACTTAAATAATAAATATAAATATTAGGAGAAGAAGAATTTTTAAATATTCGAAATTTTATTATTTTTTTTTATCTTAAATACCTAGTTGAGCTTATAATTTTGCTTTTAGTGAATTTGATTTTTGAAACAAACTTCACGTATTGTACAAATGTACATTCATATTTCGAAAAAGGGAATAAAATTTCTACATATAAATCTTAATATTTTAAGGAAGTTTATGATTTTATGTTTTGCCACACTCATTGGAGTGCTAGGCCGCATGCTGTCCGCGGGCCACGGGTTGGACAGCTCTGTTTGTATTAGTAAATAAGAATTGTAAAATGGCTAATTCAAAATATTTCGAAATATTTTTATATGTAGAAGTTCTTTATCAGTTGAAGCCACTCATCTCACCAATATGTCAGCTTTCAATGGAATACAATAGAAATTTATCATCATAGGATGCATTGTCCAAAAATATTTTAGTAAGCTCCCATTCACACAGGCCGAATTTTCCTACGCGGAAATTTCTGCTTTTAAATGAGGCAGTACATACGATTCCGCGTGCGGAAATTTAAGCCCCCATTCAAAAGCATTGGTTGAAAACAAACAATGATATATAAATCAATAAACAAATAATAATGAATCATTTGGCTTTGTTCATTGATTGATATTTGTGACTGTAACTATTGAGAAAACATTTTTCTGAACGTCTAGTGTCTTTGAATAATGGTTATTAATTTAGCCTTTGCACTCATATTTATTTTTGAGAAGGCTATCATAACAAACAACTCGGAATTTTCATGTCGCCGGAGTGCAAAAGGATTAATAGATTTTTATAAATTTATTCCTCCATGACGACCACATTTCGGTGAACATCCGTTTCCCATCAGGAGTACGGATAGGTCAAAAAATTCTTCCTGTGATGATAAATTTGTATTGGATTCTATTGAAGGCTGACTTTGGTGAGATGAGTGGCTTCCCTGATGAAGAAGTGCTACTACTACATACAGGGTGGGCCATACAGATCTCCCACATTTTGAAGAGGTGAAGAAATGAAAAAAATTTACTAGAAAAAACTGAATGTATTTTTGAAAAGAACATAAAATAATTTAAAAAAAAAAGGGGGGGTCAAAAATGAAAATTCTAGCCATTTCGACCAAACATATTCAAAATTTGGTTAAGTTTGGTCGAAAGGGCTAGAATTTTCATTTTGACATCCCCACTTTTTTGTCTGATATAATGTTTAAAACACATTTAAAAAAAATATTTTATTAAGAGGTGAATTTAATTATATTTAGGAACGAATCAAAGATTTTAGTACCAATATTTTTTCAGTGCCCTTATATGCAATGTAAAAAATTTTCTACTAAATTCTTTGATTCGTTCCTAGATAAAATTAAATTCACTTCTTAATATTATAATTGGTTGATTTTTGAAAAAATTCCACCTTTTAAAAAAAAAGAAACTCAAAAAAGATTCTTAAATCTTTACCTTAATTTATTTTATGTTCTTTTCAAAAAAATATTCAGTTTTTTTTTCTAAAATAGTTGAATTTTTTTTATTTTTTATACCTCTTCAAAATGTGAGAGATCTTTATGCCGCATCTGTACCATATATGCCTTAAAAAGTAAAATGATAATTTAGTTAATTTTATTCACTAATTTAATTTCCCTCTCCACCACGTTTCGAATGAGTCCGATTTCTTCCTATCTATTTATTATCTTCCAAGTTCAACACACATAAGTATAGTGTGTGATAATAACCTATAATCTCTCCAAAGCTTTGTCTACGCTTAGCATGTTATTCCCCGACATTCTAAACATCCCACATTGGAGAAGTGTTGAAGCAATTTATTCACTAATAGATTTATATTCATGACATGTAGGGACTAGAACTCTCTCCCAGCCTCCTACTTTCAGGAGTCATACAATCTTCAAATCCTCAACCACCCAGGTGCATATCTGGTATCTTAGTTTCCAGAGTGCAGCCTCTTTATATTCCAGAATGTAGCTTGTTCATACTCCAGAGTAATCTTAAAAACCATTATAAATAATTGTTAATGAATAGATAAAAATTTGCCACATATTGTTTGGCATATTTATATTTCGCCGATAAGAATAATTATTTAGTAAGATAACTGAAATTATATTATGAAAAAGCTACTCAGAGAATCTTACAAATTCATAATTCAACATGGAATCCCTATTTATTTTATTCAAGTAAGAAGTATATTATTATTGAAAGAATGTTATTGATTGTGATTATTTAAATACCAGCAAGTAATCTACTCGTGCCCATATCCTGGCAAGGCTATTTTTCATAAAAAAATATTTTATTAATTTTTTTTCTAAATTACCCTTATTCTTTTTTGCTTTACAGCCAAGTAAACAAATATATATACTTTACTCTTGATCTGAGTATAGCAAAACGGTCTGGTTTTTATTGGAAGTTGCATCTCTCTAAGTAAGTTCTTTGACTTCTTACTAAAGAAAATTTGGAACTAATATACCATCTATAAATTTCATTCATGCACGGGATGCAAACCCCTCCTCTGATGCAATTTCTCATCAGTTCATAAAAATTTATTCAGGAATTACATTAAAATTATAAACAATAAAATTTGATAGGGTTTGACCCCCCCCCCACTCGTGGCTACGCCTCTGGTAAGTGCCAAGTTTTAGAAAAATAATTTCAACTAAAAAATCAAACTAAATCACTAAATAGAGATGGACATGTAAAATGAAAAATATGCATTTTAAATGAAGTTACTATATTTTCTCGACTCATTTATTAAACTTGGCACATTAGATCTCACTACTTTTTCTGGCAAACGGTTTTTATTATTCAAACTTAGCTTTTTTTAACCGAAATTAAATTTATATACAAGCCTTCAGGCTCATTTGAAGCCCCAAAAATAGGCAACCTTGCTAGTTTGATTTTTTTGAATTAAACTTAAAAGACTCAAAAACTACACTTTTTCAAAAATAATTTCCTTTTATGTTCCACAACATTGTATGCATGTCAATATATTAGTATAGGCGGGTGGGTTGAGAGTTAAACGACTGATAAATACGTAAATAAATGTTTGTTAACTAGATATGATTGACGGGTTAAACCATTTAATTAAGTTTAATTAATAATAGCATAGTTATAGAATTTATCATTATAAATGTATACATGAAAGGAAGGAAATTATGAGTCCCGAAATCGAAACCGACTTTTAATAAGGTTGGGGCCTGATATTTTACATATATAGATAAATATAATGCCGTGAAACTTATAGGAAAAATCGTAAATTTGAAAATTCTAATAATTAAAAGTGTAAATTGGGGACAGGTTGAAAATAGGAAAAGCTATATCTCAAAAAAGTACCCAAATCCTAACGAAATTTGAATCTCAAGTTTGGTACCAGCTAGAGAGATTCTTAAAACTCTGTTACCTAACACTATTCCATGTGGTTCTTAGAGATGTTTTAATAAGACGAAAGCATATACCGATATCCAGAAGTTTTATGATCAATTTACAAAACTATTACTCTCCTCTCGTTATTATTTAATTAAACTCTCACAGAAATTATATATTGTTTACGTTTTACTTTGTATGTGATATTTTCCTGTTTAATTATTCCTAAGAGGGTTCGGGACTGTTTATCATTTTTATAAGAAAATTCTCGAATTTTTACCATCGAATCATTGATGTATTAAATATTTATCCCCGAAATTTGAAGTTGATCGTGTATCCCATTACCGAGAAATAAATTATTGAAAATTGTCCTTTTAACATGGAAGCAAATGGACCGAGCTTTTAAAAGGGCTATAGCTTTTATACAAATTATACCATTTTCAACAAATTTATACAGATCAATAATTCAACTTTTATGAATCGAATGATATATTTTTCGATATATTTGACAGCCTAGTTAATTAGTTATTCATAAATGTATAAATAAAAAGTTTTTTGCAGCCAACAGAATATAACAAAAGCAGTAGTGTAGGATTCCAACTCTATTTCTTGAAATCGTTTTGGTGTTAAATAAATGTTTTTATAATGAGAAAAAATTTATCTATTCTTTTTATTAATATTATCAAAACAAAGATTTGTATTCGAAATTAACCTCATTATTAACATTTTTTTTTATTAAAAAATATAGTATACAGAAGTTGTCACTCTGCAGAAATACAAAATATTTTTTCGTAGATCAACCAGATAGAGCTGCTGTCCCGAATCTCCTTAATTGCTTGGTAGTTGATAATATAGCTACACCTAAATTGTTTTTATTTTTAATGAAATCTTTTAATATAATAAAGTAGACCTGGGGAATGGTAGACCACAGCCATTTTCAAAATATCCACAATTTTTTGCCAAATAAAGGTACAAACAGGTATGACATTGCTGTAAGGTTTTATTGAAAATTAAATAAAAAATAAAAAGTTCACTATAAGAAAATCACAAGAGGTTTTCATCTATTCGAATCTATCAGCAAGGTTGTTTTTAGCCCATCTGGATTCGAACCTGAGTGCCAGAATTAACAATCCATTGCTCACCCTGATGAGGTGCTACTGACATATAATTAAAAATAATCCATTCCATCTCCGATTTAGTAGATGAAAACCTCTTGCGATTGCTGTAAATAATGTTTTATTGAAAATTAAAGAAAAAACATTTCTATTTTATGCAATAAAAAAAAAAAAAATACATGGCCACCAGGCAGTTGATATCTCAGTAGCTATCTCATCCTTGTCCTCGTAGTCATTATCTTCTTCTCTCAAACTCTTCCTTATATATATGTGCCCATAATTATGAAAGTGGACTAAGTCAAAAATTAAAAAATTTGTTATAAAACTTAAATTATCTCGAAACTAACAATCACTGACTTAAACCACTTTCATAATTATGGGCACATATTTCCATTTTCCTTTTGGCACTTTTGATCTTTTATATCTTTATTCTTTTTCTTTTTTTTTTATCTTGAGAGAAAAGATTCCTCTTGTGTCTTACTGTTAATAATTATCACCTTTTTGCTAAAATTTTTTTATTATTTGGAGTAGATGTTTTTATTGTTAGTAACTTTCAATTACGAAAGCCCTCTCTGGGACAAAATTTCAAAGAAAGATATATTCTTGAGAGAATTTTGTTGTTTTTTTTATTTTGATTTGATCGTTCTGGGCGACTTCATGGGCAAGAATTAAAAATAATTCTGCACTATTTTAAAATATAGGTAAAATCTGAGTAATATATGGTATGTTTGAATGGTATATGATGACTATACCTCGACTTCACTGAAGCCCCCGAAACATTTTTCGTGCAATTCAAAAGTAAATAGCTATTATTTAAAAAGCAACTTAAGGATAACTATACCTATAAATTAGATAAATTAAACTAATAAACTCTATAAGGAATATAAACAATGTAATTTTTAATAACTTGGTTTATGTTTATTTATAATGAAGAACGAATCAACATTATTTGGGTTTTCTAGTAATTTTTTATTTAATTAAAATTAAGTGATAGATCCAAATATTTCGAGGGCCTACGACACCTCTTCTTCACTGGATACCACTAGCTCACCAATAAGCAAACCCCATCAGTTTACACCAGTGTTTTTCAACCTGTGGGTCGAGAAGACTCCATAACGGGGTGGCGAAGCCTGAGTAAAAAATGAAAAAAAAAACAAAGTTTAAAAATATATATTTGAGACATTCCACTCCAAATCAAACGGTTTGAAAAGTTTTAATTTTTGATTTCCTCAATTTTGACATTTTTAAGTACCTACCCATCAAAAAACTCTTACTGATTAATTTTGAAATTTTTTGAACACCTGTTTAAAAGATTAATTGGCTTAATTTCGTTTTTTCGCTCATAACTTCTTCAAAAATAGTCCAAATTCATTTTTTTTTTTGAAATCTTTGTTTTTTTTACATACTTTTTAGAAAAAAATTATTTAAAGTGTTTTTTTATATGCGATTTCTAAGTTTGAAAATTTTAATCTTCTTTTTGAAACTGTACTCTTCGATTTTTTTGATAATTTTTTATTTTAAACTTCTATTCATTTTACCCATTTTAAGACTGGATTGATAGTGGTCCTATGATAATTACTATTTTTTTCGATTTTTGAAAATTTCGAAAAAAAAATTTATTCGCTATTAATCATTATTAAAACCACTTTTTGGTATTGAGTTCTCTTTTTTTTAGTTATTTTGAATTAATTTTTATCGTTAACAGGTGTTTAAAATAAATAATTAGTATTTTAGTTTGTTGAAAGTAAATAAAAAAAAAAAAAAAATAGTAATTATCATAGGACCACTATTAACCCGCTCTTAAAATATGTAGAATGAATAGATGTTAAAAATTATCAAAAAAATCGAAGAGTACATACAGCTTCAAATACAAGATTAAAATTTTCAAACTCAAAAATCGCATATAAAAACAATTTAAATAATTTTTTGTATTTTTTTCTAAAAAGTATATATAAAAAAAAATTACAAAAAAATTGAATTTGGACCATTTTTTGAAGAGTTTATGAGCGAAAAGCCGAAATTCTTTTAAACCGGTGATCAAACAAATTTCAAAATTTATCAGGATGAGTTTTTTGATGGGTACTAAAAAATGTCAAAAAATGAAGGAAATTAAAAATTAAAAATTTTCAAACAGTCCGTTTTGGCGTGGAATGACTCATTTTTATAAAGAAAATTTCTCAGACCCCACTTCTCCAATAAAAGACTGAGTCGACGAAAACGATTCGAAATATAATATGTCTGTTATAGGTACTTAATTGTGTATTTAGGCGATACCTAATAATTATAAAAATTAATAAAAATGTACGGATTTTATTTTTGTTACATAATAAAATACAGGTTACAAAAAGCTGGGGGTAGGGGGTCTCGTCATGAAAAAGGTTGAAAAACACTGGTTTACATAAATGTAACGAATGGCCGTCGAAATATTTAGATCTATCACTTAATTAAATAAAAAATTACTGCAGACAAGCAAATTATTTTTATTCATCCATCAAATATAAACAATATTTCTCAATAAATCAAACACAAAATATTTTACTAGTGTCGATGGTAACACTTGATGAGCTGATAGATGCTTTTCACTCAAGGCTTTATTGCGGTAAATTCGCTCATTTTTTTTTTTTTTTTTTTTATCAAAATAGTTTTGAAATTTTTCGAAAATACAAAAAGTTAAAATGATTAAAAATTAATGTTTGTTTATTTTTAACATTTGCATATTTTGATTTTTTGGCCATCTTCTGCTTATATTGACAATGTTCTATTCTATATTATGTATATCTCTGCTTCTAAGGAGTATAGCCGTTGTGTTTCTAGATGGTCTCAATTTTCACAATATCCTTTTGAGCTTCATAAATAAATCCAATGAGATAAATGCAACGTGACTAGGAGTAGGAATGTTATAAATATGCCAACAGCTCATTGTGTTTGTAGAGGATCATTATCTCAAATCGAACCACGCAACAGGCCGCTTAACTTTGATAAACCTTGGAAACGATGCTTTAAACATGCTAAGGCTAATTAAATAAATAAATAAAATAAATTAATAAAAAATCTAATTAACAATATTATTTTTCTAATTTTCATTTAAGGTAGTTGTTTCGCGACAATACTAGCAAAAAGTTAATACTAGAGTATTATAATAACAGACAATAAGGATTCATAATTCATAAGCTCAAAACTTTTTGCTGTTTATGTACCACTACTAGCCAATTCCTTGCTCGTTTGACAAATCTAGCAACACTAACCGAGCTTCTATATATTTTATCATAGAAATTTCAGATAAAGTACATTATAAAGGGAGATTTATAAAACAAAAAGTTCTTAATAAGCGATTGAAAGCTGTTGCGACAATGGCTGAAGCAAAAAAACAACAAAAAATTACTAAAGTTAACCCACTTTTTAGGTTAAATAAATGCGTTGTTGCCAGCTTTTTTTTAGTGTAAATTTTTCATTATATATTTTTCATTATTTATTCATTATTACCTCAGAAACTGTGTTGTAACTATGAATTAAAATTTTCTTAAAAAATGTATTAGTTTAATGTTGGTTTAGTTTTTTATAACAAAGGTAAGAAGAGTTTCTTAATTATAATTAAATATGTATCTAAACTTTCCGAAATCCCGTAATGCAATGTATAAGAGTCTGAAAAACTCTATCTTTGGAATTTAATATCTCCGGAACCATATTGTTCATAAATTTTGTTTTGGTTTTGCCAGCAATCGATGCAGAAGTATTTAAATAATATCTGTCTAAATTTCAAAAAAATCCTAAGAAAACCCATATGGTGAAACAACTAGCTTAAGTAATTTTTTCATTTCCAAAAGAAATGTTGGGGGTCAGGTCGGTCGAATGGGTAGAGTCTAGATCAGGATGTCCGGGTCCAAGCCTGGCTCACAGCAAAAAAATTGTTCAGCTATAATTTGACCTCTAAATTAATCTACACACTCTCAAATAATCACATAAAGACACATAAAAATAAAATAGTATTACATAGGAGGTGACTATAAATGGCCTTCATTCATGAAATCAAAACATTGATAGATTGAAAAGAAAAAGTAAATATTTATTAGATAATGGAAAGAAAGTAAGGAATCCTTAATGAGAAATGAAATTAGTTAATAATTAAGAATATAACACTAAGAGAGAAAAAGCTGTTACTAATGATTGATGCGTTAGTCACGAACAAGAAATCAAGAATAATTATAACCTCCGTAAGATTCTAATTAGCTAACCTAAATTGAAATATATTGGCAAGATTACTTATAATTAAATATTTACAATAAGCCCGAAAGAACAAACAGCAAATGTGATTTCGAAACAAGAATTAACAAGTTAAGACAGTGTTTGTCAACATTTTTTTATTCGAAATCCCTTTTTTCAAATCTATTTTCTAGTCCCCCGCCCCTTCGACCCTTATAATTTTTTTCGAGAACTACTAAAGTTGTGTCAAAAATTGCGGCGAAAATTTAAAATAAATTTAAATAGAATTAAAATATGCATTTGCAACTAGAAGTTCTGAAGCTAAGACAGTCCAAAATGATATCATTTCTTTCTGGTGAAATCACTAATATTTTACAAACAAAACGAACTTTCTACAACCTTCTCTTCTAGAGTTATAGTAGTTATAAGAATCCCATCTAAAACAATTTTTTGTTCGAAAAAGTACTGAAATCTAGAATGTATCCAAGTTAAATTCGCCAAGAATAATTAAAAAGAGAAAATAGTACTTTCAATTAAAATGTATTCTTTCCATTTTGAATGACAATCTAGATTTGTGGATTATAAATTTATAATTTAGATTATTTTCATGAAACTTGGCTGTTCATGAATTCAGTTCATTAACATTAACACACAGTATAATTCATAAGAGCCAAGCTTCATTAAAATAATCTAAACTAAAAATTTAGAATACATAACCCCACCGACGCACCCACACCCCCGAAATCCCATTCCCTACAACTTTGCTCATAACAAAATTTGCCGTAGAGTTAATACTTTTAGGAGTTATATGATAATTTCTATTAGTGCGCCCCCCCCCCCCAACGCCCTTTTGGAGTCAAAATACCAAAACATTATTTATAAAATTAAGTTAGAAGACATCTGATCCAAATATGAAATTTCATAATAATCCCTTTAGCCGTTTTTCTTGAGGAACTTTTCGCGGAACCCACGGAAACATACAAACATAGAGACAGACAGGAATTTTGTTAAGGGTGTTTTCGTTCATAACTTTGTTTGAAACGTGTGCAACTAAAATTTGGCGTGATTTGGACCAATTTACAGGTAAAAAATAATTTTATATGTATAGATTGAGAAAATTATATATTACTCGATAGCCTACCTGCCTGCCGGGCGGCTCTAGTAGTGAATTGACTAAAAAAAATTCAGTTTTTAAAAATGATTGAAACTTGAAGAAAAATCATTTTCCACCATGATTTTTTCTGTTGGTCTGTGTATCTGTGGGAATATATTCTTAGATTCCCGATACCTACGATATCTCCCAAGAACGAAAAGCCTTAGAAAGTTAGTTCTTGTACTAAAATGTTTCTATTTTTTAAATGAAGAAGTGATTAGATTTTGGCCTTTCTATAATAGTTTTAAGTTCAAAAATGAAGAAAACATCAATTTTCAGTGATTTTATTGAAAATTTCAGGCTCTCATATATAGGCATAAAATAGCGTACAGAGTCGAAAAAGTTTTTACTTTTTCCTCTATTTAAATTTTAAAATGTTTTAAATAATTCGCTTGAGAATCCAGTTTGCAATAAAGAATCTGTCCATGAAATGATATCATTTAAAGTTTCAATAAATAATTCAAGATCAAAATATTTTTTGATATTATCACCATTTAATTTAAATGATAAAAATAGAATAAACTGGTTCATTCTATCAGTTCGCCGTAAATAAAACTAGTAACAAGCAGAAATAAAAGTTATTGAAAAAATGAATATTAGATATTTGTTCGTTCTTTCATATTGAAATATCGTACATTATATTTATTTGATAAATAATTGTTGTTTAACTTTAGCCAATACACATATAACAGCTGAAAATATTTTTTAACATAATATCTTAAATTACTGAAATAGAAAATTCAAAAAATATTCTTACTCCTGATTTCATCAACCCAATTTAATTGAAGGAGACAATAAAAGAGTGTCTTCTGCTGGAATTGTAAATTTTGATTATTTATAACGAGACTATAGTTTCGAGGGCTTTTCCCTCTTCATCAGTCTATTACAATGGATTCACAGGAATTAATTTAGCAATTTAGCAAAGCCCTCGAAACTATAGTCTCGTTATAAATAAATAAAATTTATAATTCCAACAGAAGATACACTCTTTTATTGTCTCCTTCAATATATAAAAATTCTGCTACTCTCGGCAAAATCTTTCAATTTAACCCAATTTAAATTAAGGTAGCACTTAAATGAATCTCAAACCAAATTGTAAGGTAAATTGTAATTAATCGATGATACTTTGCGGAAAAAGATCGTTTAGTCTTAATTAAATTTAATTTAATTCAATAATTTTTTGATGATTTGAGGTTAATTTAAGTGAGCTCTTAGTTTAAGTTTGGCTGATGGAATTGGGCGTTAAACTCTCTTTGGACCTTGAAGAAAAACAATGAATTTTTTGATGTTTCTATTCGAAGAATTATAAATTATCATTTACTTTTTCTTCTGTGGCTATAATTAATTTAAGGGAAAAATTAAATTATTATATTATTACTTTTTATACACTAAAAGAACAGAAAACCGAATTTTCTCAAATTTTCTGGGTATAACAAAATTTACTACTTTAATGCATAAATTGTTTTTCATTCCAACTTTTCTTAGGTATAATTGGGGTTTGTTTTTATAAAGTGTTTTCTAAACATTCATTGGTCTATAAAATATATTCTTAAATTTAAATATATTAAATTTGGAATCTAAGAAATTTGGAACCTTACCACCCTCACAAGGCGGCTCTGTTAGTCAATCGCTTGGAAACGATCCATTCATAAAGAAGATATAGTAGTGTGAAAAGTACAGCCACGTTAAAAAACATAATCTAAAATTTTAGCACCGTTCATATGTATAGAGTGGTTACGAGGCTAAAACTTTTTGTGTGGATTGTCTCGAAAGAGCTACCTTAAATGGATTAATTAAATTTTTTTATGTATAGGTCAAAATTTTCCCCTTTCCAAAAGAAATTGAAAAATTTTTATTAAAAGCTTTAATATTTATTTTATTTTGAATTAAAGTCTAAAATCAAAAAATACCTATATGATGTGCAAAAATCTTGTTTCATTATCACTTTTACATTTATTGATTTACCGGTAACTGAACGGAAATTACCAAAGGTGGAAACTAGTTATACATGATCCATTAAAAATTAGCGATTTAATTTTCATTATAAGAATTCAAAAGTCAACGTTAAACAAAATTAGTTATCTAATTAGTACCTAAACAAATAACTAGAATAAAATATTTTGAAGCTTTAAGTAACAAAAAGCTCGTTAACAAGTGTAGGTAGAAACATTTAACAAAATTTTACAATAAATTTAAAGAAAACTTGAACCATTTGAGATATTTTTTTTTATTTCTTAAAGAATGTATCGAAAAATAATTTAAAATGAAAAGTGATTTAATTTCTACTATTTTATATTTATCTTTCTTTTAAGGGCAATTTCTAGAAATACACAATTTACCGTATAGGTATCATTATAAAATAATGCAGTTCTTTATAAAAATACAACTTCTTAAGTATTTCAATATTACCATTTATTCAATTTGGTAATATTTTGACATTTTTACTTTCAATATTTTATTTTTATGTTACGGAATATAAAAAAATGAATAAAAAAAATAATACAGTAGCTATATAATCAATTAATTAAAATCTTTTTTTTAGAGAAAGTTCCGGCTAGCTCGTTTTTGGATTTGAAACGACCTAAATTCTTAAGTTTGGCTGATAATGCTCTTGAAGAAATCCCAAGTGTGGCTCTGGGCCTAATGCCTGGCATTCAAACTTTGGATATTGCCCGGAATCGGTTACGAACTGTTCGAGCTCAAGATTTTGCGCTCTCACGTGATCTGAAACACCTAGTTCTTGCTAGCAATGAGCTCGATACTCTTGAACATGGAGCCTGGCCAAGGAAATTACGGAATTTACATCTGGGGCGAAACGAGCTACGAACTCTCAATGGAACTCTCAGGTTTTTAATCTTTCTCATTTAAATGATAAATTATAGAATTTGAATTTATTTTCATAATAATATTTAGCTATTGAAGGAGACAATAAAAGAGTGTGTCTTCTGCTGGAAAATATAATTCCATAAATATATATATATATATATATATATACTATGTTAACATTTAAATGAAAAGCGAAAGTTAAAACTTTTATCCGGTCACTACCCTATTTTGGTGCACTTTTTTTTTTTTTTTTTTTAATGATATTGATGTGAGAAGGAGATACACCAGAAGGTCCATCCCCTAAAGGCCTGTATGGGCTGGCCCCTCCATCGTGAAAAGAACAGAGTAGAAGGAAAAGAAGCCGGGATCACGTGCCAAATCTCAGAAAGTTAGATATAGTCCAATTTACTAATTGGGACCAGACTCGTTTTGATAGTGAACCAAGAGTTGAAAAAAAGATACAGGACCCAGCCGGGTATGATCCGACATCTTCTGCGTTAAGCCCGCAAATGCCTTCTCCATTTAGACCATGGATCCCCTGCTTAACGCAGAAGATGTCGGATCATACCGGGCTGGGTCCTGGATCTTTTTTTCAACTCTTGGTTCACTATCAAAACGAGTCTGGTCCCAAGTGCACCAAAATAGGGCAGTGACCGGATAAAAGTTTTAACTTTCGCTTTTCATTTAAATGTTAACATATAAACATTCTAAATAAAATTTATTATTGAAAAACTGAACAAAATTCATCTGTTTCGATTCCCCAAAGAATCAGACAGATGAGAATTGTAGTAAATTTATATATATACTAGTATATATAAAACATCTTTGAAAATAATTTTTTCGGTTTTGGTAGTAGAATAATATTTCATTTCTACGAAAACAATAAGTACTGTTATTTAAATCAGTGTTGCCTATACAAATAAAGTGTTGAAGAAATATAATTTCGTTTCAATGTTCGAAAATAATTAATTTTTGCACCTTTCTTCAAGTGGGAAATTTTCACAAAGTGTAAGTGTAAGGGGGGTTACGAGCAGTGGCGGATCATAAGCACTAGACGCGCGCCTAGGTCTCCGTCGAAAATGGGGGCCACCAAAACTGATTATCATATTAATTTTGATCGTGATATAAAATTTCATTTCATTTTTATAAAAAAATTATCAAATGATTCCGAATTATTCGAGGATGAGGTAAATCAATTTTTACTGTTTTTAAAGCAGGAACAAGACGACTCTCTGAAAAAGTTGAATATTTCTCAAAGGCTTTGCATTTAAAGCAACATTCCCTAACGTCGATATTATTTTAAAAATTTTGATGACATTGCCAATATCAAATGCTTCAGGGGAGCGTTCTTTTTCTGCTTTAAAAAGATTAAAAAACTACGTTAGAAACAAAATTTCTGAAAATAGGTTAAATTATTTATTTACTATTTATATTGAAGACAAACTATTAAATAGTTTGAATTGCGAGCTTATTATTGAGAAATTCGCTAAAGAAAAATCTAGAAAAAAACACATATAATTATAATGTTAATGATTATTATATTATATTATATAGTATTATAAATTGTTGAAACATAAAAATAAGATCATAAATTACATATAAGTAATTAAAATTACGTTTTATATTTATAATAGCTATTGTAATTAATTTCCAAAAACATTTTTGTTATCCGGGGCCTAATTTTTTTTTGCGCCTAGGGCCTTATATTGTCTTAATCCGCCATTGGTTACGAGTAATATTTCGATTTTGATAGAAAAATGAAATTTCATTTCCACAAAAATTATATGATTTAAATGAGTATTTATATAAAATAAATTTGAAAAAATATAATTTTGTTAAAATATCTTTTTATTTGCAAAAAAAAAAAATAAAGTAAAAAAAAAAAAAAAAAAAAAAAAAACATTTACTGTAGCTCATAGTAATCGCACAGCTTATTACATAATATGTTACTTAACTTGCTCGCCTCTCAAAACAGTAGAGATCGCCTGATCTAAGATGTTTTTGGTTGGCTGTGCAAGTGACCCTAATTACGACATTGTTCTAAGAGATACCTAATTTTTTTTCGACTTATGATGGGCCGTCTACCTAATTTTGTAGCACCATTTTTCCATCATTTCTAAGTAATCGTTTATTTTGTCAAATTAAGTTTAATTTTCTAATCTTGTAAGCCTTTTATTCTCAACAAAATACATTTTATTTTTGAAAATCTGTTGTCCAACAATTGAAATATGTTGGAAAATTGAATAGATAATTTTCTGCCAGATTTCATCTCTCCCACTTAAACACTTGAATAAGTTAAGATCATTTATCATTCATTCTACACGGGTTTAATGCGTTTTATATCAACCGATTTTGGATTTTCAAAAATAAGGTATAATTATGTTCGCAATAAAATGCTTAAAATATTTTTGTGTAAAATGCCTTCTTTGCCAGTTTCCTCACCTTAATGTTGAGATAACGAGATCATTTTCGTGAAATATATTGTTATATGTTATATTATGTCCATAAGCTCTAATTATAATTGTAAAACAAATTTAACCTATTGAGTGGATATTGATGAGACAGAGACAGTCCAAAAAAAGAAGAAGATACTTTATACTATCTTTTTATTCATAAACCGAAGTTTCGGAGGCTATTCCCTCCTTCTTCAGGGTTTAACCTATTGCTTTGTAATTTTATATTTGACCAAAAATCACTGATGTCAATACAAAAGATAACCAAACATTTGCAAATTTAACAAACTAAGAAATTCTTTTTACACTGCCTCTCCGAAACTATAATTTTTATTTCATTTTCTCTAAAGATGATTTATTCAGAAAAACTTTCAAATTCTTGAGTTAGTTCTCCAAAACTTCAACATATCCAAGAGAGTTTTCATTATTATTAATATTTATTAATTTATTTATTTTATTAGAGAACTGGCGGATCTCGAATGGCTATTTTTGAATGGAAATCAATTGGATTCTCTGGAAAATCAATTGCCAATTAAAAGTGACAAGTTGATCCTGTTCCATGCTGGTCACAATCGCCTTGATAGTTTGCCTGTTGAATTCCGCTCGTATCTGGGCCTGGACACTCTGTTTCTCCAGCATAATGCCCTACGAGGCTTAGGAGGAGCCTTGCAGCACACCCGGCGACTTAAAAGGCTCATCCTGGAACATAATCTCATTCATGAGGTAACATCCTTTTAAATAAATATTTTTTATTTTTTTCATAATTTGAATTTAAAAGTAACATTTTAATTACTGTGATTAAACATTTCTTCATTTTTAAAATTTTTTAACATTTATACATAATATATATCAGTGGCGGTTGGTGAGTTTTCAACCAGGGGATGCAGTCCAAAAAAGTACCCTTCATTTTTTTAAATTTTATTTTAATCTTAGCCTTTTTTGAAAATTTCATAGAATACGGCATCATTTTCATTATTTTTCAAATTTTACATTAGATTTTTAAAAATATGGTATATTTTGGGACTATCGCTCCAAACGGATCCTGCTTTATGTGAGTGAGGGTAGGAATCAGAAATTAAATCTTGTGACTTAAACTCCACAGTCCTTGAGATGGAAATCGAACATCTTCCTCAATGAATCAGCCTGTCCTATAAGAAAATCTTAAATTTCTCCTAATTCTATTGCTACAAGCAAGCTCTGACTTGTCTAGAGCACTCTTAGTTATTTCCGATCTTATATATTGAGATTTATTAGAAATGGATTGTCCAAAGATTCTCGAATCATCTTTATTTATTCCTTTTTTGTATTATTACGATTTTAATAGTTCCTCACCGAGAACAATTTTTATTCGACTAAAACTCGCCTGAACTTGTCTTTGACATGCTTGAACTGAAAGATATACCAGACAGGGACTTCAAACCTTCTATCCACACCCTTTTCGGAAACATCATTCATTTTAATTGCCCCTTGAAACTATGCAACAATTTTATTTCATATCGAGAAACAATACACTTTTCAAAACAAAACATGTTTTTTATAGAAATATTGAGTGTCGATATATTCATGGTCACTGCCCAGGTTCAGACAGGCAGTTGATTTATTGATAGAAAATTGTGAACTTTAATATTTAATGTTTTCTTTATATCATTCCTGTAATTGTTTTACCAATTCTATCTATTTATTTAATCTTATTAAACGAGCATTGTTTATATTTATTTGTATTTTTATTCATGTACTTACCGACTATCTCGAAAATGGTTTCATCAATTTTGATGAAACATACTTTATTAACCAGTTTAAATTACAAAGAACAGCAAGTCTCAACTTTGACAAAACTCAATGAGATAGTTTTTTAATTTTTTTTTATTAATTAAACCAATTACTATCAAGTGGGTAAAAGTAAATAAAACGGGTTGGTGATCATAATAAAACAGTCTGAATCATGATTTATTAATTTAAAGAATGATTTCTTTTTGCACCCAATTAAGTAAAATTGAAAAAAGTTGAAATTGGTATATTAACCCTTTGCACTCGTATTTATTTTTGAGAAGGCTACCATCAGAAGCGTAGCGTGCCTTGGGGGGGCCCCGTATAAAAATTTGTTTGGGGGCCCTAAGGAAGGGTAAGGATTTCTCACAAAAGAAAAAAAAATGTTTGCATAAAATTAAAAGATATATTTATTCATCATAATTATCTATCTGTCACTTTTTCCAAAATTTTTACAAACAATTCAAATTAAATATACACTCTCCTTGCCCTTTTTTCGGCAAACTGATTTATTAAATCATTTATAGCTGATGATGACTTTAGTTTTTCTAAAGTTTCTGCCTCTGTGGACAATAGTGACAGGTCTGACAGGCGTTCCTGACCCATCGAAGTTCTTAGGTATTTTTTTTTATCAGTTTTAATTTTGAAAAACTTCTTTCAGCAGTTGCGGTTGTAACTGAAAGGGTCAAGAATAAAAAGCATGCTGTTATTACCTCCGGAAAATGGATGCAAGACTATTGAATTTTATCAGCAATAATTCAATGAGTTCCTTAATGGAATGAATTTTTTGAATTTCAGATTTTAAGCATGTTTTTAGAGCCTTTAATTGGTCATAAAGATTAACTGAGATGTCTTTAATGTATTTAGTCGTGAGTTTTCCGGAAGCGTTTAATATCTCTTCGTTTGAAGAAGACAGGAGTTTCTCCGGTTGTAATATTTCGAACATACTACTCAGGTCGCAAAGGCTCTGAAATCTCTATTTAGTTTGAGAAATTAATAGGTCTAAACAGCAATAGCAGACATTGACTTTGAAATAAGATTCCGGGTCTGAAATCCTCTCATCTTGTGATAACTCATCAAAAAAACGCTTCGTTATCTTTCGCCTTTTGTTTTTAAAAACAGTTGTTACCCTCCACTCATTTGCTAAATCTTTGGTCTCATTTAGAAAACTATTGAATGAATTTTGATTTCTTAATTTGTATAGTCTATTCAAAAGATTACTTAATAAAATACTAGTTTTTTGTAAGTCATTATTTTCATGCTGTAGAGCTTTAGAAACAGGATTAATGATTTCAAATAGTGAAGAAAAAAATGTGACAAGCACTAAGAAATCATAGCTCTCTAAAATGTTAATTATATTTTTACATTCTTCACGTTCATCTTTTTTTTCGAAATTAAATTTAGTTGGTACAAAGTTTTCATGATTAATAAATAATTTAAAACGCGTCAATAAACACTGCTCTCCGTGGTTTGTCTCGTATCGTATGTACATCGATTATTGTGGGATTCCCCCGTTGAGGTAAATGTCTTAAAAGGCTGTTGCCAACTTTTGAAGGCACACTTTACGCGGGAAAAAAAGAAATTGTTTTTTTTTTGACTTTTTCCATTTCTGAAAAATAAATTTTTGCTTACACACGTTGGGGGCCCCGTATAATTGATACGGCTGATACGGCGGTAGCTACGCCCCTGGCTACCATGCCAACCAACTCGGAAGCGGCGACATACGAGTGCAAAGAGTTAATATTATTTTTAATTTTCAATTTTAATAAAAAGCTTGATTTCAATTTATTTCAATTTTATTTAATTCTGGCTACAAATAAATAGAAATCGACTCGAATTTAAAATAATAAATAATATTATTATGCCACTTTTAACTATCGCAAAGAATTCCCGAGTAGCTCTCAATCCGCCAGGTACTTATTGTAAAATAACTAAAAATCCGTTAAAATAAAAGGAAATAAATAAATAATAATTATTTTTACAAAATGGCTAAGGGACCAATATCTTGGAAAAAAGGAAAAAAAAATGTTTATTTAATCACTTATATTAGGCAGACGTAGGTCGACAATATACACGTTAGTCATTTTGTTAAAATAAATAATATTAGGGCTACTAAATACGATTTTCTTTAATTAATAATTAATTAGGTAGTGTCACGAATCACCTAGTATCTCAATTAATCGACTATAATTAAATATATTTCACAGTGAACCAATACTATGTTCCTTAATAAAGTAAAGGGAGTGTAGTTTCACAGTGAATGAGTTTGTATAAACCTCTTTGAGTTTTATTTCATTCACTGTGAAACTACACTCCCTTTACTTTATTAATTAATATCATGTTTCACCTAAAACCTACACCAATTTCCCTAAGTAAAAAAAAAAACTATGTTCCTTGAAAATTACTAATAACCCATCACTCTTTTAGCTTTCGGAAGATGAATTCAGTGAGCTTGAAATTTTAGAAGAATTAAATCTGAGTCATAATCGATTGACTTCCCTTAATGGGTCATTGACACCCCTGCGACGATTACGTTGCTTAAATCTAACATCCAACCATCTTCATGAATTTTCTTTAAATGATATTCGAGGTCTTCGTCGTCTTCACATCGTGGATCTGAGTCACAACCGGTTAACAAAACTCACTGGAAGAATCGAGGTAGAATCATTCATTTTATTTTATTTTATTATATTATATTATATAGTTTCAATTTTATTTATTTATTATTGAATTAAATTATCAAAAACATACGTATTTTACTATATTTTGGAATTTCATTTCTAAATAATATTTAGAACAGTAAATAGAGCATGGCAAATAAGAAAATTCTTATCACATTTCATATACTTACTAAGATGAAAAACAAATTATATTGTATACATCCTAAAGAAACACTAATATAATTTAATTTACTTAATTAATAATTTTACGAAAATAATTAAGTAATGGAGAGGGATTCAGCCAATGGGTAGCCTCTGCTGAATAAAAAACTCCCAATTATAGAAAACGTTTCGGCTTTAATTAAATAATGCCATCATCAGTTCCTAAGAGCTGAAAAAAGCGATAGAGCACACATGTAAAATCACAATAAAAATTTTTTACAAAAAATCCAAACTTGTTAATTATACAAATATAGAAATTATCAAATTAATTGAATTAATCTTTAAGAAATTCAAAGATGTTTTTATAAGGCGAAATTTTAGAGAATACTTAGCCAGACTACCGTTTTATAAGAACCTTTGAGGTCCAGCTGATTCTCCATCCTGAACCAAGAGAGCGAAATTCGCTAAGTATTCTCTAAAATTTCGCTTTATAAAAACATCTTTGAATTTCTTAAAGATTAATTTAATTAATTTGATAATTTCTATATTTGTATAAATATACTAGAAAAACAAATTTACTTATAATTTGTTAAAAATTCCGTTGAGTGGATTTGCTCGCGAATTTACTCCGCGGAATTCTAAATTAATTTGTACAAAATTATATCTTACAGTATTAGCGACACAATTAATTTTATAAATAAATTGTCCGCAGGCAGAGTTGTTGTGGATTTTATCATAATATACAGAATTATATGAATTACAAAATGGTACATAAATCTTGGTGTGCTCTCACTTGATATGCGCAACGTCTCAAGTACAAATATAGCAAATTTCAATTTCATTCAATTAATAATAATAATAATTATGAGGACATTGATCTAATTAGGATCACTGACCCCTCACAAACAACTCTCAATTAAAAGATTTCTCAAAATAATTAACAAAAATTAAGAATAACAAAAATTCGAATTTAAAATGACAATATATAAAAATGCTCTATCGCTTTTTTCAGCTCTTAGGAACTGATGATGGCATTATTTAATTAAAGCCGAAACGTTTCCTATAATTGGGAGTTTTTTGTTCAGCAGAGGCTGCCCATTGGCTGAATCCCTCTCCATTACTTAATTATATACATATACAGCCATCAAAATTGTATCAATATTACGAAAATGTTTTAATATTCAATTTAATATGAAAAGTATTTCAAAAGAGTACATATATAGTTTGATACAAAACAAGGGATGAATCTGAATCAGTAGCGTAGGTCGAATTTGGGGCACGTCCACAAAAATTAAAAATGGCGCATACAATTTTTTTTATTTTTAATTTAAATCACTTAAATTCAATAATATTACAATACTATTATAATTAAATATATTTTTTATTTCTGGGTTTTACAATTGCGAATTGTTCACTATCTATGAAATGGAACTTAGTCGCTTCTTCTACTACAATAGCAATCAATAAGCTTAAGACAATTAAAACATTTTGGGTTATATAATATCTCGGATTAATATTTTTTAGTCTACAAAAAATTATTTAAAACTTTTTGGAATCCTATTCGGCCGGATGCTGTCTCGGTTGTGATCCAATTCAGGCCGAGTGGAAGTCCTTATCCAAATTCTTTTAAATTGAAAGTTTTTTGCCGAGGGTAGCATCATCTTTATATATTGTAGGAGACAATAAAAGAGTGTGTCTTCTGCTGGAATTATAAATTTTATTTATAACGAGACTATAGTTTCGAGCGCTTTGCCCTCTTCATCAGTCATCTATTACAATTGATTCGGACTTTCCATTCATATATTAATTCCTGTGAATCAATTGTAATAGACGATTGATGAAGAGGTCAAAGAGCTCGAAACTATAGTCTCGTTATAAATAAAATTTATAATTCCAGCAGAAGACACACTCTTTTATTGTCTCCTTCAACAAATTCTTTTAATTATAATATAAAACAAAATTTTATACTTAAACCTCATATTATACTCTGAAAAATTGTATTTTATTTACTGTGGAATCTTTCATAGCTATCTTGAAATTTAGAAACTTTCCAGGCGTATGATATAAGAAAATACACTGAAAATATATTCATATTTTAACAAAATAATCATAAAATCCATTGAATTTATACTATTAAAAAAATATTTAAATTTACATTCTCAATAATAAATATTTACACATTCGAATACTTCATTTATTTCTTATCTTTCTTTGTCTTTCTATTTATTTAATAATATCTTCACTACTTATTTATTGGACTCTTTACTTACTAGTAAAATAAACTTAATATTTTTATAATCAATACGAGTAAGTTTTAATAAAAAACTCAAAATTTTATCAATAATATAATAGATAAATAAAAATATATTATACTTATTCAAAAATTATACAAAATCTACAATATATCTTTAATTCGCAAACTTTACGTACCACTCTAATCTCATATTTTCGACACACACTTTATGATACGCATATCCATTCAGTTAGGGAGAAATGTTCAAGTGTAAAACCTAAAAGAACCCGAGGTTTCTGCTACTATTTCCCGAGCTGTTTTCATGTCTTGATAAATGGAAGTCAAAGATGATCCTGTAAAATTATATAATTAACAGTATTTCCGATATTAAATAAATAAATATCACTAAAATAATGAAAATAATTAGTAAAACCTTGCTTAAATGTATAATTTTAATTAATTTTATATGCTTAAATATTTTTTTGAAAAATTTTTTAAGTTTGAAAAAATCCAATTGATCCTGAAACCCGAAAACCCGAAAATCCTCTCTTAAAAACAACTTTATAGTTTATTTTTGTTTTTTTTTCTTCTAAATTGAAATAAAACTATAAAAGGAGTTGATGTGAATATAAATGATTAAAAATTCGGAATGTATATAGCTCAAAATTAGATAAAATTAATTAATACCTAATTCCTTTACAGTCTAGATAAAGAGATGATGACTTTATTATATTAAAGATGATTTTTTCATTTAGATAAATTCGAATATTCCCCTTTTACTTAAAATACATATATCCAAATAATATATAAATTAAATATATTAGAGGTATTTTCTTTTGGAGACAGACTGGTAGAATTCAATGGTAAATTAATGGAATGGCACCTCAATGATAATGAAAACTACAATTTCCGAATAAAATAATTTACTTTACCCTTATTTTCATCCTCTTAAAAACCGACGTTTCTGAGTATCTTCACTTCTTCAGGGTTTAAAAGGGTCAACTTGTAATCACCTGGTTGTCTCCTTTAACAGTGCTTGCCCTTGCTTGTTTAACTTTAACATTAGTAATGGGTGGAGTAAAAAGTTCTGAGTCTTTTCCGTTAGATGGCTTTAATGAGCCATATCTCACGATGTATACGTCGCATCTGGTCATTCCTTTTTGCGATTTAAAGGTGACATAACGCTTTAAAAAAAGTTCTTGGACAGTTTTGTCTTTTGTGAAGCCAGTTGTGTGTTAGAGAGTTCCAAAATGGAGGTAAAAAAAAAGAGAAAATTCGATACATTCTTCAGTACCACTAGGACCAAGGTCAATAATCGGAACAGGCGGCAAAAAAAATTGTGCTGTTTATGGAACCAATACAGTATCAAATGCAACATCAAAGCGGTGGTTCCAACGATTCCGTTCTGGTAATATGGACGTCGAAGATGAGACACGCTCTGGTAGGCCAATCGTCGAAAAAGTCAATAAAATCATGGAAATTGTCGAGTCGGACCGGCATGCGAGCACTTATTCCATTGCCCAGGAACTGAAGATTAGACAGAAAACCATTTGGAACCATTTGCATAAGGCTGGTCTCAAGAAGAAGCTCGATGTATGGATGCCACACGAATTGACGCAAAAGAAACTTTTGGACCGAATTGATGCCTGCGATTTTTTGCTGAATCGATGGCGATGAGGATGGTGACTGACGATGAAAAATGGGTCACATAGGAGAACAACAGGCAAAAAAAATCGTGGTCCAAGCGCGGTGAGCCGGCCTAAACGATAGCCAAGGCCGGATTAACGCCCTAGATGGTTTTACTGTGTGCTTGGAGGGATTGGAAGGGAATCATCCACTATGAGGTGCTCCCATCGGGCCAATCACTCAATTCGGACCTATACTGTCAACAACTGACCAGATTGAAGCAGGGAATCGACGAGAAGCGGCCAGAATTGGCCCATATTAAGGGTATTGTGTTCCATCAAGTGGACGCCAGGCCGCACACATCGTTAACGACGCACCAGAAGCTCCGAGAGCTTGAATGGGAGGTTATATCGCACCCACCGTATAGCCCAGACCTGGGACCAAGCGATTATCACCTTTTCAAGCATTTGCAAAATTTTCTTGATGATACAAAACTGGCCTCAAGAGAGGCTTGTGAAAATGAGCTGGTCAAGTTTTTTACCAATAGGGACGAGGACTTGTTCAATCATGGAATTATAAGATTGCCTTCAAAAAGGACAAAAGTTATCGAACAAAACGGCGCATATTTGATCTAAATCGGAAAATCCTAACTTGGTTAATTTTATCGTCGAAATAAAGAGAAAAAAAGCTCAGAACTTTTTACTTCACCTATTATTTAAGTGATGTTAATGGCATTAATAACATTAGGCGACAAGCACTGTAAAAGGAGACAAGAAGGAGGTGGTTACAAGCTTTCTTCATTTTAAGCCTTGAAGAAGGGAATATCCTCAGAAACGTCAGTTTTTAAGAGAATAAAAATTACCTAATAAATTATATTATTCGAAATTCGTAGTTTTCATTATCCTTGGGCTGGCTTTTGATCAATTCATCATATGTATTATGATTTTTTTTTACTTACTTAAATCAAGCATCTCTCATTTTACTTTATTGTTCAACTACTAAATTAAATTATCTATATAGATTGAGTGATTAAGAATAAAAATTTAATAATCGGGGGACAAATATATTATTAGATTATTTATTCAATCTCATAAATTAATTCTTGAATAAGATTTTCCGAATAGTTTGGTCCAAAGTAAATAGGTCAATTTTTAAGAGAAACTTGGAATCAATCAACATTTGCTTAAAATTATGAGATTTTAATATAGTGAGGATCAATTCCATTTTTTTCTTTTTTAATTAAAGTCGTTTATAAAAAGTAACTTTTTGATGCATTTTCTTAATGTAAAATCAATTTGTAATTTTCTCTATCTAAAAAAAAATGATTTTTCCCCTTTAATCTAACGAATTCATTATTTCAAATATTTAAGTAAAAAAAAAAAAATTATTACGCGAAGCCTAGAAAATTTGATTTCAAAGAGAATTATTTGAAAATCAATAAATCACATCGATTTTGATAAGGTTGCCCTGCGCCTCCCCTTTCTCAGAAATGATGAAAGCTCACATGTGCGGGTGTCCAGCAAAACGTGGTGGAGTCCGAGACGCGAGTAATGGAACTACGACTGGAACACAACGCCCTGCAATCTTTGGACGGTTTCCTGATGGGTCTTCATGGGCTCCTCACCCTCAATTTGAGTCATAATCAACTGGCGTACATTTCTCCTGATGACCTGATAGGTCTTGAAAAACTCACCGTGCTTGATATCTCCTTCAATCGACTAACCACTCTCGAGGAAACTTCAAAAGTAAATTTACACAATTATCTTTGATTTTATACATTATTATAAAATGAATTTCTAAAATGATTTTTAATTTTGCAGACATTTCTTCCATCGTTAGTGACCCTCTATGCTTCACACAACATTCTGACAACTTTAGAGTATGAATTTCATGGATTACCAGTTTTATGCTTGGCTGACCTTTCATACAATGATATAACTTTTATTGGACCCAAATTGGCTGATAAGACCCGATGTAGAGCAACTGGCGGCAGAGAAACTTTGAATGTATATATTCAAGGAAATCAAGTTTATTTATAGCAAAATAATATCAATTCAAAATAAACATTTTTGCAGAGTACTAGATTTGTTTAATTTGTAAGGAATAAATCAAAATCTGTCTTCTGTTTGATATAAATTAGTATACACATAGTCAAATTGAAAGTTTCTTTATGCCGAGAGTAGCAGAATTTTTATAAATTGAAGGAGACAATAAAAGAGTCTGTCTTCTGCTGGAAAAATAAATTTTAAATTTTTTTTATAACGAGACTATAGTTTCGAGGGCTAATCATCATCAGTCTATTATAATTGATTTACAGGAATTGATGTGTGAAATTGAGTTTTAGACGTGTAGCAAAGCCCTCGAAACTATAGCCTTGTTATAAATAAATTAAAAATTTATTTTTCCAGCAGAAGACACACTCTTTAATTGTCTCCTTCAATACATATAGTCATTGACGAGGGGTGAACCGCGATTGGAATTAGGTGTACAACGTCTTTGGAATTATGTGGAATTATTTTGGAATTCATTCATTTATTTATTGTCTTCTACTTGGAAATGTAAGTGGAAGTGGAAGTAGGTGTACACGATATTAGGTCGCGGTTCACCCCTTGGTCATTGATATGAGGGAGGGATAATCATATCCGTGGCTTAAAAATTTGTAGGTATTAATAACCATTTCTTGTGTAAAATAGAAAAAAAATTCCTATAACGAAGGGTTCTAAAGTAAATTTAAATTAATTTAAATAAATGGAAATGAAATTTTATTTTCCTATCAAAATCGAAATATTACTAAGAAGTTTTTGTAAAATTTTCTCCCAGAAGAAAGGTGCACAAAGGAATTTTTTTCAAGATATTTCAACCATGTTTTATTTTTCTTATTTATATAAAATACTCATTTAAATAAAAGTATTATTTTTTTGGTAATTCAATTTTTTCTTGTCCAGGCTCAGAAACAGGTCCTGCGAAAGCTCACCCCCTTATTAAATATTTTTCAACTCTTACTATATTTAGCGTGTAAACTAAAAATTCATAATACTAGGTAGAAACGTAAAGCTCAAAGCAATTTATTTGGAGAACCCCAGGCCCTAGGGATTTTATTTCTCAATTTGTCATAAAAACCTTAGATTTATTATTATCCATCACAATTATTATATAAAATGTAATATTAAAATATATTATGTTTTAGGAAATCCTGTCGCCTGTGCCGGAAATCTGACGGAGACATTGAATATTCTCAATTTCAATCAAGCTGAACTACATGGATTGGCACCAGTTTGTCCAACTCCTGCTCCGCCTGTATTACCATTGCTTCAGATGGTTAATGCTAGTGCCGCCGTTCTTGAAGTTCTTGATTAGTCTATATATCTGTCGAATAGCCAAGAAAGGCAGGCACTTTAAATCACAACTATCTTTACTGGCCATTATTTCTTTTGACTCTTCTCTTATGCTCTAGCGAAGTAGCTAGTTTTTACCTTTCGCTTAACCTGATGTTAAAAAAACAGTTTAAAATAATAAACTAATTTAACTATTGACTCTTAAAGAGCGATTGAGTAGGTGTTATGGCTAAATCAGATTCATTGATAAAAAAGTAATGCAACATCTGTGGTATTTAAGATAAGTTTTTTTTTAATTAAATTTAAAATATTTTAGAGGAATTGTATTGATTTGGTCATAAATGTTAATGAAATTAATTTAAAAACAAATTATTAAATATTTTCACTTTATTTTTCAATGTAAGTAATATGACCATTGTCGTCAATAAAAAAAAAGAAAAGGCAGTGTTTTTATTTAAGGATGAATGATTAGTTTCCTGGGATGATATTTAGAGATGATTTTTATTTGACAAGATATAATTTTTAATATCTTAAGCTTTAATTAATAACAAGATAACTACAATAGATGCTGCCAGACAGAGACGTCAGTTAGTTGTTAGAAATATATAACTACAATGTTATATTATATTAATACGGTTTATTATATTTTAATATTTACATTAATATTATACAATATAAAATAATTATTGTTATTTCATGCCTTTTTCATTTTTATATCTTATTAATTAAATCACAATCTAAATTATCCTATTTTTACATTGTGGCTAACCAACCGTCTACTTGTTTGTAGGCAAAGACAGTAAAATTGGATGTGCCGTGTGACTAGAGGCGGTTTGTAAAGAATATCCGTTCTCTGTGGGGGCAGATCTAAACATTGATACATTCATATTAACAGTCCTTAATGAAAAAGCTATTTCAATAGAAATATTGAATTATGACAATAATACATATATGAGAAATTCGAAGTAAAAGAATAGTTGGTGGTTCATGAAAATAAAATAAATTTAATGAGTTTTAACAAAAATTATTTTTTTGGACTATATTTCTATCTTGAGGAATTCCAAACAAATTTTTTTTTCAAGAAACCACCAAGTATCTCTTTATACCAAAATTGTTACACTTAGAACCAACATCGATACCATAAACATCATACGAAAGATTTTATTTAATCGAAATGCCAATAATTGGTAATTTAAAAATAGAAATAAAAATTTTAAGGCTCAGTCCACACAAACGGTGAGTGACGTGAGCTCACGCAGCGTCACATAAGAGATGTCCTGGTCTTATATTTTGAATAAATCAGTGCCAACGAGTGGATAAAAGGCACTGTTGCCTAATAGTATAATGCACTAGCACCGCACTTGGGCTTACTGAGCAAGCGTACTTGAAAATTTCTCACCAGAAAAGTCGAGTACACATGCTCGGTGCGAGTGCATTAAGGGCCAGTTGTATGTCGGTTGGTAAACTCTTTTTAAACGTTGACAAAGGGTAAAACCTTAAAATTCCCCTTGTGCCCGGTGGTATGGCCAATCAGATGACAGGCACTTTCAACAAGGTGAATTTTAAGGTTTTACCCTTTGTCAACGTTTAAAAAGAGTTTATCAACCGACATACAACTGGCCCTAAGTCGAATACACCATAAAGGAGACTCAGCAACATCACCCCAAAGCGGTTGCACATAAATTGCCGAATACTCAGTGGCGAAGCATCAGTATAAACAACCATGATCGAAGATATATCCTAGATAATAGATCAGAGGGTCTTAAGCGATGGGCCATGGGGTCTAGACTCTAGAGTCTAAAGAGCCTAGAGGGCTGCAAAAGTTTGTTTTTTTAATTAAACAAAATCGTTATTTGCTTATGTTGAGGACAATTTATATTAAATTATTGTATTTATATATATTAATAATTTCTGCACTATTTTAAAATAAATCTTAATAATTATTGTTTATAAAAACTAGAGGGCCGCGGAAATATAAATTATTGAGAGTTTAGAACCTCTCCCTAGATGTAAATACTTCAAAATAATTTAAATCTAAAAATCGAAGAAATGGAACGTTCGCGGCCAGAGCATGTTTGCGGTAACGGCTAAGCTCGTGAGCACCGAGCCTAATAAACAAGATCAGGCCCATATATATTAATAATGTCACTTAATTCCAACTTGTGAAATAAAACAAGAAACTATAAAATATATATATATAATTATAAATAACATTAACATGATTTGATTAACATTTTTTTAATAACCTGATATAAAACAATAGACAATTAAAGTAATAATAATAGATTATGAATTATGACACATCAGCATAATATTATTGTTAGAGAAAATATATACCATATATATATTTATATATATATATAATAATCATAACTCTAGTCATTTTTCCTTATTATTTATTATTAATGAGGCAATGTTAAATTCTAGAATTTTGTGGATCCAATAATCAAACTATTACATTTAAAAATTATATTAAGAATTGTAATTAAACATTTTTTTTCTTCCAATTTTTATATTTAAGATTTTATGTTCGAACTAAGTACAATCTATTTCATAGTCTTATTTTCTTTCAGATATACCAAAATTTTTTATTGATTATTAGAAAAAATTTTATTGATCATGAAAAAATTTTGCATTTTTTTTTTCTTCAAAAATAGATAATGGTAATTGAAATTTAAAAAGTTTATAGATCATAAATCTTGAAATGAATAAAATAATATTACAAATGTGAAAAAGAGAAAAAAATTAACATTTTTTAACCATCATATAAGGATGTGTTTCGGCGATATTGATCTTGATAAGTTTGGCAATTGGTTATCACTATTTGGGCTAGTTCTTTAATTCTAGGATAAGGAAGTTCATGAGTCAAAATTCTTTCTAGAATAGCCATTCCTCCTTCCGCTTCAACTAGAAGACAATATTTTCCAGCTAAAAAAAACAAACATATGTAGTTTTATTAATTTTATATTAGTGATCTCTAGTTATTTATATAAGTCATTCTATAAAAATAGGTACACATTTTGAAATATTTTTTCTTCATTGGTACTTTTTTTTAGATTAAATGAAATTTATTTATCAGAAAGGAAATACTGCTTTAAAATTGAGTTATCACTACTTTATTTGGAAAATTATTCTTATAGAAAATATAAATATTGGGGTTAATATTCAGATTCCCACTATCTGAGTCACCTGTATAAATATTTTTTTTACTGGAACGTGAGTGGGAAAATGTATCACCAAAACAAATCTTTTAATGACATTTTTAATTTGCCGAACATAGGGGAAATATGTCCAAGATACAACTTTTATAGAAAAAAAATTGTTGTTCTTATTGAATTTTAGTAGAACATTACACATAGGATCAAAAAAATATTATTTCAAAGAAATAATTTAAGAATTGTTATTTTTTTTACTATTATTAATCGATTAAAATATTTTCTTTTAGAGACCTTAATAATTAGGTTAATAAAAAAAAAAAAAAAATGGTTTAGACCATTCATGCTGAAAATGGAAAATAACTTTAAATTTTCTAATTTAATCACGATGTTTTGGCATTTAATTTTAAAGCCTTTTTCAATTGATAGAAACAGGTAGTTAAAATCAATTCAATTCAATTTCAACTTATTTTCAAATTTTACCCCACGTAGACTAGCCCCAAAAAACGTATTAAATTGATCTGACCATCAATGTTTCAAAAATAAAAAATTAGTATCAATAAATAATAAAATATCTTAAGGAAAAAATAATAATAATATTTCTTTGAAATAAAATTTGTAAATATTGTTATGATTTGTAAATAAGTTTTTTTATAAGATCTATTCAGCGATTTCTCGCTTGAAAAATATCGTCGTTTGAAATTTTGAAGTAGTGACATACTTCCAGTGTGTTCCGGAAATCGGAAATGTTTTAAATTGTTGATAAATTCAATATTAATCTATCGATGTTGAATAAGACTAGAGAAATGAGCGCGGAAACTTCGTGTAATTAATAAATAATTTAAATTTTTCTTCTATTTACTTAGTTTACCTCAGAAAAATCTCACATATATAATATCATAATAAGAAAAAGTTAAGTAAAAATATTTATCAAATAATAAAATGTATTTTTATTTATAGTAATTAAAATAGTAATTATTTAAATTAAAGCCGCCGCAATACCAGTTGTATGGCGTGCATGTTAAATCATATGATCTAGGGTAGATTCCAAATTGAGCTTAAAAGAGCTAATAACGCTCACGTCGATAAGGATCGAAGGGCTGACAGCGATATCAATTAATAAAATCAATCAAAAACGTCTATAAGCGCTATTTGTTTAAAACTTCGAAATAAATGAAGATTATTATTGATATTAATTCATAGTTATAGTTATTGTTTGAGATTATTTCATCAATTATTTTGTATCAAGTCATTTTTTTCCAATTTTAAAATAAGTTTAATGGGAATTCCTATTTATATTATAATATTGTTGTAATCTGGTCATGTGGTCACGCTTTAAACCAGCGGTTCTTGACCTATGGGTCGCGCGAAGTCGTTAAATAAATATTTCACTAGATTTATTTTCAATAAATTTAAAAAATATATTATAATTTATTCAATACTATTAAAAGTAAAAATATTAGAAACACGTGCTTTATGAAAAAAATTTGACCTTTTTTGGGCCGCGGCTTAAAAAGTTAAGAACCACTGCTTTAAGCTGTTAGTTGTTAAAGAGTAGTAACCAGATATAAACTGGTGACGTCAGTTGACCAGCGAGAAGGCTTAAAATATGAATCTTAACAACTGGGTGGGCGGTGTTGTGGTCAGAGCGAGTCGGAAGGTGCCCTTTACCATATAAGTAATTATCTTCAATTGTTATTTAATATTTTTATAAATATATAATTTATATGTAAGACTTAATTTTCAATTTACTTACGGTAGACAGATGTTAAATTAGCCAATGCCCAGATGGCCCAATGTTGGCACTCAGGAGTGTGATAAATATTTGCAAGATATAGTATTGGTTCAAATGATCTGGAAATTAATTCAAATTAGTAATTTTAAACATAATTTTTATTATCTATATCTTATAATTTTAATATAAATTTTACTAGTAATCAGGCAGATTACTTTTTATTTCAACTAACTAGCTGAACTGATAAGAGTTTTGGAGAAAATCTCTATTGTCTATTCGAGATATTGAGTATTAATAATTCAATATAAATTAATCCTCTAATATCTAATAGAAGCCGCTTATTGCGCTCTTTAATAGGGATTAAAAAAATAGCGTACATATTCTTGTAGGCAAAATGTTTTTGTTCAGAGTTAAAGACCGCCTCAAGTGGTCATTTGGTCAATACCAATCCAAAAGGATATGTTCCTAATACTTTAATCTTATGGTTTAATTACCTATAATTAATATTTCTCTCTGTAGACAAATCCCATCTCTCAATTGCTTGAACCATTCGATTCAAAACATCTTCTCTTCGAGGAATATGCAAAGTCCAAAGGAGGGGTCCGTCTGAGGCCATATGAGACAATACGCCGGCCGCATTGTAACTCACCTAGAATTTTAATATACACTTTTTATTAAATTCAATTTTAATAATTATATTTATTAATAGAGATCGGATATTCTTGTTATTGTTAAAAGATAGCAATATTAGATTTTCTATAAGAATCGCATTTTTTTCATCAGTTATATGATGACTGTTAAATCTTATTCTGTAAAAAAATTCAAATTTTGGGGTTATTGCAAGAAATTGCAAATTTCTCGTTTATATTGGAAGAAATTATTATTTTTTTTGGAAATTTAAGCTATTTTCAAAATTTTTTATTTTTTGATCTTTTTTTTTACTAATTTGTAGAAAAAAAAAATTAAAAAGCACCATCTAGTTTGAAATTTTTCCATAAAAATACGCTACATACTACATGTCCTGCCCATAGTATATCAATCAGATTGCTGAGAGGATTAGAGAAATATTTCTATTAGTGAAGTGTGCCAAGAAAATTTCCCTGAAATTCCTTCGAGAGTCGTTATATATCGAAGCATTATCGATAGACCACTGCCTCCCACCCTACTTATTTCGAGATGGGGAATTGATATAGTTGGACAATTAGCAAATATGAATGGATCAATTCCAGAATTTTTCCAAAAAAAATTTGAAAAATGTTAAAATCGACGTTAAAATACATTTTTTAATTGAAAGTATTGGAAGGCAGCCCAGGGGTAATGAGGAAAGAAAAAATTAACACATATCCAAATAAGGTGTAATTTATTAGAGTCCTTCTTCCTTTCCTTTCAAACCGACGTTTCGGAGAATTCTTCCCTCCTTCTTCAGGGTTGACCCCTTGAAACCTTGAAAAAGGAGGGAAGAATTCTCCGAAACGTCGGTTTGAAAGGAAAGGAATCCAATAAATTACACCTTATTTGGATATATGTTAATTTTTTGTTTCCTCACTACCCCCGGGCTGCCTTCCATTACTTTCAATTAAAAGTTCTATCAGCCCGTCTCTCTCCAGAGAAAATTTCGTGTTTGGTTCATTTTAGAGAAAGCTATCAGCAATTAAATAATTAATTAATAAAATTTTAAAACTTTAAATCATTTTTTCCCCCAAGAAATTACTTGTTTTACTGCAAAAAATATAGTGTCTTTAATTATTAATAATATATTTGTATATACCTCAATTCCATCGCTTGAGCTATCGAGAAGATCAGCGAAAACTGTTACAAATTGATTAGTCATTAAACGTGGTCTAAGACTTTGCACCTCGGCAACATTTCCAAGCAGACCCATCATGTTACGTAGAAGTTCCTCTTTATCAGGAAATGTCTGTAAAATTTAAATGAGTTGAAAAACATTAAATACAAAAGTAATATAAATTTAAAAAAATTAAAATGATGGTTTACATTTAGGCATTTGAGAAAAAACTCCATACCACGGCCATCAAGAAATCGTTGGCAATTATGAGGAGTTTCATCAGTTACATTCCACATTGTAGACCAAGCGACTTCCAATACATCATCACATACTTTTCTTTCCAGTCTATCTTCAATAAGTGCAAGCATCCGCTAAGAATTATGTCATTATTAGAAAAAGAATCAATGAGTTTAATTATCTAAATAAATATTTCTATGCATAATATAATTTAACACATACGTGTATTGCACCAAGATCTCCAAGAAGTTGTTTTTGAAAGCCATCAACTTGACATGCTAGAGAATTGAGTAAGTAAATACCAATCCGCTGAACGAAACCTTCTTGTTCCATTTCATAGACTATATGTAAGAGTATTTCTACTAAGCGCTTGTAGTCAAATAGCTAAAAAAAATATTTTAAAACTTAAATACTGATTGAATGATAGAAAATTAGAATCATGAAAATTAGTTTCCGAAAATAGGGTATAAATTAAATTAGAGAATAAAGAAAAAAAATTATTATTTACAAATGATGCTTTCAAGTCTGAGGCTTTTATCCATTAAATTACTGACCCCTGAGCTAAAAGTAATACCTATAATGAAGATGGAATTTTATTTTCATTTAATCCTCTCTTTATTCATTTTCGTGGCTCTCTAGTTGCCTTTCTATTATTAACTATATTTAAACACAACCCAACCCTTGGTTTGAATTAAGCATATAAATTTAAATAAACTAAAATAGCATTCTAAACTTAATAAAACTTTGACTAAATGGTATAGCAAATTCCTAGACAGAGTATTTAGTTGCCCCATTTATATAAATAATATAAATTTTGGCTATCAGCAAATGTTTTAACCAATCAGAAACCCAATTTCTCAATTGTAAAGTTTCCTTTCTTGGGGACTTCCATATCAATATAAAATGATTGAATGTTTTTAGTTTCAATTGTGCTGCTAGTTGCATTGCTGTAAACTTTTCTCATTCTAATTATTAATTGTCTTATACCTGACAACTTCAACCACATTCTTCACCTATATGATCCTTTTCTAACTACTCATTCTTTTTACTTTATCCAATGCAAAGCATGGGTAAAGTATTGTAATCGCTCTCGTTTCTATTTCTTTCCAATTTCTGCCCCTTTAGATAAATCGTGATCAAAATTAAATCATCTCTTGATTTATTCAAATTTTCTACAATCTATTTTAACGAAAAAACGTAATCTTAAAAGCTAACATGGATTATATTCGAAGCTTCTTCGGCTCATTTTCGTGGAATGATAATTGCCTCTAAAATAAAAATTCTACTGAATATTCATTCTTTTGCATTTAAAGAAGTAATTCAGATGAAAGTGATTGTCCATTCAAATTGTTATGAAAAGATGTTTCCAAGCCTAAGGAAGTAATTCTGGATAAAAATAAAGCATTCTAAGAATAGCTTTCCTTTCAATCGGATTTTAACTACTTCCAAGTCATTTTTAAAAAATTATGAATAAACCGATGTTTTAAATCAAAAAAATTCTTGCATCTCACAAAAGCTGTAAGTCGTAATTTTACTAATTCTTATTTTACTGTCTTGGCAAAAAGTGAAATTCTCATATGCTATAACGTTGACTTGGGCCACTTAATACAAAACTAACTATTATTATCAAAAGAAACTAATGTGGCTGTAGTTTAAATCAAAAGGATTAAGGTTTCAGGCAGCCAGAAAAAATATATATCCCCAGAGACGACGTTTACATTTAATTTTAAAATCCCCTCAGGACTTCGAAGATAACATGAGATTTACATATGTTATATGTTCATATCATCAATAAATTCTATTCTATTAGTATTAACGATATATAAAAAAAACAGTTGTATAAAATGAAGCATTCGAAGCGATTACTAATAAATAAAAACCTTATTTTTTTAACACTTACTACATCATCTGGAATTTTAAATTGACAAAGAGTTAAACAGCCGTTACGCATCATGGTATCGTCGCTCCGATGAAGACTCATTCCATTCAATAGAGTCCTAATAACTTTCCTCTTTAACATAGTTGCAGAAGTTAGTTTATCTTTACTTTTGACTATATAAAAAAGAGTTGCGCTATAAAAGGGAAAATAAATACATGAGAATTAAATATAAAAGAAAAAAAAATTAAAAGCCAAAAAAAAAAAAACAATGAGAAAATGAAATATAATTATATTTTTCTAATACCTTCCAGAAATTTGAATATGTTTTTCAGATACATGTCTGTCCATTGCTTCAAGAACAACAGAAAGTGCTTGACTTGTTTGTTGACATGTCTCATATCGGAAAAGATGATATAGGTCATTAAGGACTTTTTGAAGAACTTGAGGGCGTTCAATATATGCTTCGGCAGCAGTTAATATTTGAGCCTCATTAGCATCTCCGGATATCTGAAATCATCGTCGACTTAATTAGGGGAATGGTTCATGAATTGAATTGAATTTTTTACGCGGTTGAGTGAAATTTGAACATGCGACGAGTGTCCGCGAAATTGTGCGCTCGAAATAAGGGAATTTTTTGGGCAAAATTCAAAATTCCTGTGCTTCCATATTATGAAAGACATTTCCAAACATTTCAACATTACTAGAAATATATATGACAATTCCAGTATCAAATGATTCTGGAAAGAGATCTTTCTTTGTACTAAAGAGAATAAACAATTATTTAAGATCAAGTATGGGACCAGAAAGGCTAGATGGGTTATCTATACTTTATATAGAAAATGAAGCATTTCAAAAATTGGATTGCAATGATTTAATACAAGATTTTGCTAAAGCAAAATCTAGGAAAACAGTATTACATATCAAATATTTTTTCTAAATTTTTAATATGTAATATGTTGAAAATTTTATATATTATTTATCTATTTTCTTATTTTTTCTATAGTAAAGTTTATTTTTTTAATATTATTATTGTACTATTTGTAGATTTAAGTGTTAGAACATGTGTTTCATTTATTTACCAATACTAAATTTCGTATTATTTTCCCCAAACTTTTCCTTCCTTTGACAAAATTTTTGCAATATATTTAATGTTTCAATACCAACCTAACAAAAAAATTATAAATTATCTTTAGGGGGGGGGGGGATATATATACCACCCGGGGCCCGAAGAACCCTATATCCGGCACTGTTCCATAACCTTCCTATTCTCCTGAACCAGGCTCTGACGAATTCTCTTTTTTTTTTAATTAAAATGATGAGAGGAGTTACACCAAAAAGGTGCAACCCCCAAAGGCCTGGGTTGGCCCCTTCATCGTGAAAAGAAGAAAGAATTTTATGGGCTGGGCGGGGGTCGAAGGTATCTGTGGATACTGGTCTTAAATAGCTGAAGGTTATAAGTCGCAAGAAAGATGGTGGCAGGGAGCGAGATCCAGTCCAGAGGGATAAAAGAGTTGGCGAAAGCGCTTGATCGATTTTTATCCAATTTGACAGCGAAGGGGTGCTGAGCGTTCGAAAACCGTTTGTTTCTAGTAAAGAAGGCTTTAGGGAGGATAATTGATTTCAGCTCGACTGAACAGACACCGTGATAGTATCTGTAGTACAGGGAAAGGGCAGAAACGGTTCTTCGGTGAGCCAGGGAGTCTAGTGAGTTGGTTAGAGCCGGGTCTCCTATCAGTTTAACTGTTAGAGTGCCGACGAGCGCCATCGCACTTTTTTTCGAGACAACAATGATATCAAAAACAAAATATTTCTTTGGCATTTCTAAGTAGATATGTGTAAAAATCAATGGCACTAAAACGGTTAATTGCTCGTTTCTGAATCGCATCCAGTGTAGCAAGAGAATGCTTGGAGGCACCCCTCCACAGATGAGAGCCATATTCGAAACAGGGACGAATTTGAGCCTTATACAGTATAAGAAGTTGACTGGGAGTATAACAGCATCTTGACCTAAATAGGAGACCAAGCTTGCGCGCTGCAGCTTTAGCAGTGGTTGAGATATGGTCATTCCATGAAAGGTCAGACCCTAGAGTTGCGCCTAGCATTGAAATTTTATCTCTAAATTCTAGTGAGTTTGAGTCGAATGATATGTTTGGGAGGTTTCTGTCGACGCGCCTAGAAATAAGGCAACACTGAGTTAACTAAGTTTTGGGATCTCCATCTGTTTCCTAAATTGAAAATTTCGCTGGAAGGGAAGCGATTTGACTTCAATGAAGACAAACAGGCAAATACGGTGAAGGTTCTTAACACCTTTATGAAAGTAAATTTCGGGGAATGTTTCTAAAAATGGAAACACCGTTGAAGTCAGTGTGTTTAGCCAGAAGGGGACTACTTTAAGGGAGATGTATACACTGCCATTTGGAAATTACAAGGTCAGTCTTAAAAGTTTCCAATCACACCTCGTATATTTAATTCAATAATTATTGGATCAATGTTTCGAAGGTTTGATTTTGATTTTCATGGTTTCTTAAGCATTTGTTTCAAGTTGAATTAACCACTTCATTCAAAGATATTCATGAACAGAAAACAAATAGATAAGATAAGATAATAATTTTATTGTTTAAGGTAGTTGTTTCGCGACAATACTAACAAAAAGTTAATGCTAGAGTATATAGAATAGTCAATAAAGATTCATAATTCATAATTCATAAGCCCAAAACTTTTTGCTGTTTATGCATCACTACTAGCCGATCCCGTGCTCGTTTGACAAATCTGGCAACACTGTACGAGCTTGTATATATTTTTTCATAGAAATTTCAGATAAAGTACATTATAAAGGGAGATTTATAAAACAAAAATTTCTTAATAAGCGATTGAAAGCTGTTGCGGCAATGACTGAAGCGAAAAAACGTCAAAAAAAGTACTAAAGTTAACCCACTTTTTAGCTTAAATTCATGCGTTGTTGCCAGCTTGTTTTTAGTATAAATTTTTCATTATTTATTCATTATCATCTCAGAAACTGTGTAGTAACTATGAATTAAAATTTTCTTAAATGTATTAGTTATTTGTTTAATGTTGGTTTAGTTTTTTATAACAATGGTAAGAAGAGTTTCTTAATTATAATTAAAAATGTATGTAAACTTTCCGATATCCCGAATAGTGCAATATATAAGAGTCTGAAAAGCTATATCTTTGGAATTTAATATCTCCGGAACTATATTATTCATAAATTTTGTTTTGCAGAAGTATTTAAATAATAATCTGTCTAAATTTCGAAAAAATCCTAAGAAAACCCATATGGTGAAACAACTACCTTGATTTTACTTTATTTTTTTATTTATTTATTTAGATAATTTTACGGACTAGTAGTCCACTTACAAAGGGAAAATGGTGTAGGTTTTAGGTGAAATACGATATTAATTAATCAAGTAAAGGGAGTGTAGTTTCACAGTGAAACTACACTCCCTTTATTTTATTAATTTTAGCTTTTAATATGTGTATATATTCATTTATATAGAGGTGTATGTTTATTTCCATTAACCAGAGGATTTATTGATTTTCTCTTAAAATCAACAACGTTGCTACTCTCGGCAAAAAATGTTGTCAAATATATTGGATTAATTATAATTATTTATTAATTTCTATTTTTCATATCATAACAGGAAGTAAATATAATTTTTTTTATTAATAAAACAAGTTTTACCTTTAGAGCTGGTATATCATGACGTCTACATGCTCCATGAGGTGTTCCGTAAAGTCCCAGAAAACTTAAAGGAGTTTTGACTCTTGATGAAAGACCTGGGATATCTGAACCACCTAGTTTATTAATTAAAGATTCTGAATGTTCAGCAACACCTTGAAAACAAAATAAATGCATTCATTAGTAATAAAATAATTTACCTATTAAAAATATATATATATGTTTTTTAAATATATGCAGAAATGAATTCGCTGATCTTTATTTTTTAAATTTTGAATATATTTTTTTAAGAGGTTATAATAAATTTGATCATTTACAATGACTTGGTGTTTCCTGTTAATTAAATTAGGTTGGAAGATGTTAACTGAAAATGCTTTAAATCAGTAAAAAATTGTAAAATTTTTATTAGCTAAATCCAATTTATAATTTTTCACTGTTATAAAGCATTTTCCATAAACATCTTTCAAATTAATAAATCCAATCGATAAAATAGTGTCTGTCTATATTTTTGATAATTCTAATATTCTTTAATATAAAGTTTTGCGAAATGCAGTTCCATTGATAATTCTGTAGGGTAAAGACAGTTTGTAGAAAATTCGATCAAGATCGGGCAACAGGTCTAGAATTTTCATTTTTCGAGCCCCAGCCCCCCCAAATCCTGAGTATTTTATGAGTGCATCAATATTCTGCAGTCTCCTAAAACATTAGGTGTATAATATGTAATTATGTATACACATTATAATACATATATTTATAAGTAGTAAGCTTAAAGTACAATTTTGTTAGATTCTTGGGGCCGCTAAATTTTTAAATCATTAAAAGTCTTCCAAGAGGGAAAAAAGATTGAGAATTTCTGCCCTACCTTTTATTGATAATTTTTGTGATTATGATACCCATTTGGCTTTAAAACAAATTTATTGATTATTCTTTAAAACACTATTAATAATTATAATTAATTTACAAATATATTTAAAACAATATTACATTAACATTAATGGTAAATCACTCGTATCCATAATAAGCATTAATTAATAGGAATAGCAGGGAATTGGACAAAAATTAAAAAAAGAGTTTTTATTGAATGGGCCAGACGTTTCGTCGATTAATTTCGACTTCCTCAGTGGCTCATTCTATCACTCTTTGTCAAAAAACAATTCCACTACGCGACGAAACATCCTTTAATCTTTTTTATTATTTTACCTACAATACATTGTTGGCTTAGGCCTCAAGTCTGTTTAAAAGTAAAAACAACATAATTTTTGTCAGAATTTTGATTTAAGGCTTTTAATTGTTCAAGTCTGTTTAAAAGTAAAAACAACATAATTTTTGTGAGAATTTTGATTTAAGGTTTTTAATTGTTCAAGTGTAAAAAAGTTCAAGATTGTTGAGCAATTGAGGCCTAAGCCAACAATGTATTGTAGTTAAAATAATAAAAAAGATTAAAGGATGTTTCGTCGCGTAGTGGAATTGTCTTTTGACAAAGAGTGATAGAATGAGCCACTGAGGAGGTCGAAATTAATCGACGAAACGTCTGGCCCATTCAATAAAAACTCTGTTTTTTATTTTTGTCCAATTCCCTGCTATTCCTGTTAATTAACATTAATTTTTACTATTTTATTATATCAATTATTTATTAAAATGTGAGTGAGAATATTACCTGTTCCAGCTAAATTAGTTCCAGATATGTCCAAGTGATCCAATCTAGGTAAATTTTCTATTAATAGAGCTAAAGTTTCATTTTCATTTTTAAATGTTCCATGTTTATCTGTTGATTGTGATATATCCAAATGTCTTAAATAATAAAAATGAATGAATTAGGAATTGAAAAAATAAAATGTAGGATAATATAGATAAATGTATACATACATTAAATGTTTTAAACAGCAAATGATTTCTATCCCATACTGTATATTTGGAGCATTATGTAAAATAAGTATAGACAAATTTTGAAGAGATTGAAGAAAACTTAAATTGCCTAAACCAGTACTACCCGAAAGATCCAAATAGTAGAGCTTAGGTAGATTTCTAAGAAGAAGAGAAAAATATTTTCTATCAGAGCTATCTACAAGCAGATGATGGGCAGTGAGTCTTTTAAGTTTGGGCGTTTTTAGTATATATCCTCTAAGGATATATTTACTTCCATAACTTAAACTTCCAAAATCGTTAATAAGATGTCTAGGTAAGAGTGCTATTGAGGAACCCATGGTAAGGCTAGTCAAATTCTCTCCAAAATCATTTAGTTGAGATAATGAAGCTTCAGTAATATTGTTACAATTATACATTTCTAATTCTTGTAATTTGTGCTGAAGAATTCCTTGAAAACACTCATCAGAAATTGATGAATTTCTAAGACGAACTCTTTTTAAACGAGTAGAGTTCATATTTTTAAAAATATTCAAAAAACGGTCATTTAATTCATAACCAGCATCATGATATTGTGTTATTAATGTGTCACAAATTTCACTGGGCAAAGTAATATGATCTTTTAACTTCAAGTCATTAGTAAATTTATCAGTTGTACAAATTGTATATATGTTATGAGAAATATATCTATAACATAAATCTAATAAAGTTTCAGGAGAACTGCTCACTGGAGCCAATGAAAACGATTCCATCTTTTTTTTGTTGGTTTATTCCAATCTGAAAAAAAAATATCATATTAATTGTAGTAATTTTGATTTAAAGTTAGTCTTTGGATAAATTAGAAAATTAATTGTTGTGATGAAATTAGGCTTTAGAAATGTGCTTGGAATAGGAGAAGTTGTTGAAGATTAAATGGGCAGATAGAATTACAAATGAAGAAGTTCTCGATATGATTGGAGAAAATGAGAATTTTTGTATTAGATGAAGGAGGAGGTATCAGCCAAAGTTGGATGCGCTGGGTTCAATAAAACTCTCTGAATAAAACATTTCGGCCTGAATTTATGTCATTCATTCTGAACCTTTGAGCACAGGCACGTTATAAATTTACATGAAGCTACAATTTTTATTTTTGACAAGGCTTGGTTCGATCACATATGTGTACCGCATTTTGTGTATAACTCCCAATCAACTGAAGATGGCCAAATAAATTCAAGCTGAAATGTTTTATTCAACTTTGCCTGATACCTCCTCCTTCATCTAATACAGTTTCATCACAGCCACGAACTCTAACATTCATACACAAGATAATTTTGTTGAAATATAATATATATTTAGGGAAGAGAAGATAATTAGGTACCGGAAATTTTTGAGGTTGAGCTAGTAAAGAAAAGAGGAATGAGAAATAGATAAGAATATTTTAAACATAGAATGTAGAATTTTGGATGTAGAACTTTTTTAAAGAGTATGAGCTGATGAAGACGAATAATGGCATAAGACCAATTTAGGACTGAGTACCCCCTATGAAGATGATGATGTTTCGAATTCTACTTTTGAAGCTCCTTTCAAGGGATAGAAAATGTACTTTAGTGAAATTATTATTATTACTTGCTAATTTATTATAGAATCAACAAGATTTATATTATTTTTTTAGTTTGTCTTTAACTAGCTGCCCCAAATCTGTGAGTGGATCCAAGATGGTCAAAGTATTCATGAAGATGATACAATATGTCACAATACAAAATCAATCAAAATTTGTTTCTCTATTTATCTATCTATCTATGATACATATGTATATCTGGTATATATGTATATGTTTAATTGCGTCAAGCAGAGGACAACCTCAGTGATTTCTCTTTATGCATATAAAAATTCATGAGACATGTCTAAAGAGTAAGAAGCTAGGCAAAAAACCTAAACTACGAAGTTGTGATTGATTGCATGGATCATATTTAGGTGCAATCTCAGAGAACATTAAAAAAATATTATCTGCATTAAAAGTGTCCAGTAAAATAGCAGTTTTGTTAAAGGTCAAGATTGTTTTGACAAAATACTAATTTTAGTGTGAATCTTATGATAACTGTATATTTATTAATGTTTTATTCAATAAATACATATTATAATTATTTTCTCATGTTAATGAGAAGTATTGCTTTTATTACAAAACATTAATATTCAAAATGAGTCTCATTAGTTAGCGAGAAACTGTAAAATCCCTCAAGATACACGGATTCATAGTCATCATGCATATGGCTGGATTGCAATGGTCCATGCAAACAAGGGTTTTTCCTGTTGGAATTGCAAGCTGTGTTTGGGTTTCCAAGTTTGAGGGTCCAGAAATAAAAAAAAAAGACTCTTTGGCCATACAATTTGATAACAAAAATCGATGGGTCAAGTGAATTTAAATGTTTTTCGACCCTTAGATCAGGGCTATTTAACTCGCGGCATTTGTGACACTGATCAATTTTGATATTAAAAATACTCTCAAATCAATTTTTTCAACTTTAATGTAATTAACGAATCTCAATTATTTTTAAATACCTATTCAAATTTTATACAAAGGATGACTCATCGGTCTGTTCTCTCTTTATAACTCTTTTATTTTAAGTCAAAGAGAAAAACTCTTCAAATATAATTCATATGATATACTTTTGTCTATCAACGTATCATCTGCATTTGTATACAGGGTGCTCCGTTTAAGCGCAACAATATGTAAATTTATATTTCTTAATGGAACACCCTATATATATTTATTTATTTTGACAGTAAATTAGATTCCCTTTAAAAAAACAATAAGTAATAGGGGGTCTAAAATTATAAATTAAGAAGTTATTTACCTTTATTCGTTGAATGATATTTTTGTATCATGTTATTATTAACATAGTAAGGTATAAAGAACGAATAAAGGTAAATAACTTTTTAATTTAGACCCCTTATTACTTAATACTTTTTTAAAGGGAATCTAATTTGTTATCGAAATAAATAAATCTATGTAGGGTGTTCCATTAAAAATATTAAGTTACATATTGTTGCGCTTAAACGGAGCACCCTGTATACAAATGCATATGGTATGTAATAATATATCATATACATTATTTTTGAAGAGTTTTTCTCTCTGACTTAAAATAAAAGAGTTATAAGAGTTATAAAGAGAGAGCAGACCGATGAATCACCCTGTATAATTGATAAATAAGGTACATATGTAAAATGAATAACTGCTAGTATGCTAGTATCAGAAAGAAATGAATTTTTTTTTTTTATAAATTTATAGGAAGTTGTTTAATAGGGGTTCTTTTATAAAATAAGAACAAAATGATTAATATTCCTGTTATAATTTTCTTTGACGAATGTGTTTATGGTATCAGTATATATTGATACGTATGTGTATTACAATAGAATCTTTTACTTTTTTTTCATTACTCTTATCACCATATCTACGGAAAATAAAAAAAAGGAAAATTAAAGATGAAAAACGAGTCTACCAAAATCGGTGGAAATTAGAATACATGCGATTTGCAGAAAACAAGAATAAAACTCAATGTCTTATTTGCATGTAAATGTTATCAATGCCCAAAGAACATACATATTAAATGGCATTACTCTATATTATATTTGACAAGTATATTGGAGAATCCATATAAGTATGTTGCAGAATATAAGAAATTGATACATCAAATGAATTTATTTTTTTAAAGGATGGTGAATTAGTGAAAAATGTGTAAACAAAAGGACATAAGAATTTAATGGGCCGAAATTTTAATCTTCTATAATTTTCCATCTAAAAAGTTACAAATTTTGAACATGAAACCTATAATATCTTAGGGGGAAGTGTTTGTAGGGAGAAGGGGGGGGGGGGGGGTTGTTTAGGTTGGTTTAATAGCTCTAGTACAAATAGCCTGGATATAAGGAAATTAAAAATCTTCTTGTTCTTTTATCCAAACATTAGTATAATCATAAATTTGGGTTGTAATCGTCCATCTTTGAAAATAATTAGGCTGGATATTGGAATCTTGGACTTGAGAAAATAATTAAAAGCTAAATTTCTAAAAGTTGCAACACGTTTCGTCGTATATTTTTCGACTTCTTCAGTCAATTTTTAGGATCAGCTTTCTCGTTAATAAATATATACAGACCATTAGACTAGATTTTGCAATGACACAATTGACAAGGCTTAAACAAACCAAATACAAAAGATATTAAACAAAATAAATAAAAAAACTCAATCAAAATTGATCATTCAAAGTATATCTGTCATCAAATCTGGAAGAGAAGCGATTTGACTTCAATGAAGACAAACAGGCAAATACGGAGAAGGTTCTTAACAGCTCTATGAAAGAAAATTTCCGGGAATGTTTTCAAAAATGGTAACACCGTTGGAGTCAGTGTGTTTAGCCAGAAAAGGGACTACTTTGAGGGAGATTCATCGCAATAGCCTGTATGTACAGCAATTTGGAAATTACAAGGTCAGTCTTAAGTTTCCAATCACACCTCGTATATTTCATTCAATATATTATTGGATTATAGTTTCGAAGGTTTGATTTTGATTTTCATGGTTTCTTAAGCATTTGTTTTAAGATGAATTCCACTTCATTCGAAGATATTCATGCACAGAAAACAAATATAATAATTATAAGAAAGACTGAAGTTGAAGTCATCAGATTTGATGACAGATATACTTTGAATGATCAATTTTGTTTGAGATTTTTTTATTTATTTTGTTTAATATCTTTTGATCAAGTTTGTTTAAGCCTTGTCAATTATGTCATTGCAAAATCTAGTCTAATGGTCTGTATATATATATTAACAAGAAAGCCGATCCTAAAAATTGCCTGAAGAAGTCAAAAAATAAATGATGCAACTTTTGGAAATTTAGCCTTTAATCACTTTCTCAAGTCCAAGATCCCAATATCCAGCCTAATTATAATCATAAAGTCATAAAGTATAACCAAACCTTCATAAATCATAAATCATTCCATTTAACACCAAATTTTAAAAATTCATCCTTGAAATTTTTTTTTCACGAAGTTTCTGCCCAACTGCCACAACCCTTATTCCTGTAAATCAGTTGTATAAAATTTAAAATTAATTTTTTATTAATTTAAAGTTTTAGATCCATTTTGTTTAAATGGCCCCCTCCTCCAACTAAAAAAAAAAGTTAAAATGCCTCTTCTACTCTTGAATAAATATTTTTTTAATGCGGGCCTCGGACTTTATAAGTTGGATGTGCCTTAAAATAGGATAAAAGAAAATTTTTGAAGAAAAATGGTATACAATTTAAATTAAGTTTTTAAATTTCCCATGGGTAGCCTAACCAGAAAAAACAATTTCTGATTCGTTTTTCTTATGAACAAAGAACATTCATTAGCATTTGACAGATATTGTCAAGTTATTGGTTATTCGATTATAACGGAAACTGTTCTTAAATAATAATTAATATGATTAAAGAATCGAGGACAAAAAAATGGTGTAGGAAGTTCACATCTCGCGATGCTAGATAAAAAAAATAAAAAGGTTTAAAATTTTTATTTGAAAAATGAACTAATTTTATATAGAAAATATTAGTAGAAAGAAGAAAATGATATAGAAAGAAAATTAATAAAACAAAAGTCAAGGCTTTGTGTTTACAAAAATGACACTAGAAATGGATATTGCTATCCGTTATTTTTTTTTAGGAAGTAATTATAAAATTATTAGAAATAAATATCTGAATTTGAATTAAAATAAAACAAATTAATAAATGTGTGATGTAATTACCAGTAATAGATTTAATAAATAAGAAGAATAGAGAGCAATATTCGACAGGATAAAGACAGATGTTATTGCGTTGAGGAACCAGTTGCCAAGTGTCACGTGACTCCCTGGTCTGACAGAACAGCTCACTCGCTCGGCTAGCTCACCAACTTTAAGTTCCTTCCTTCCGAGCAGTCGAAATTTTCCAGCTGCTGCCAAACAAATCCTAACCATTTTTGCAGACGACCTTAAAAAATAGTTTTTAAAAATTATTTTCCTTGAGAACAATTATATGAAATATATTTTGAATCAATAAAGGTAATTTATTTTGCTAACTTTAAGTTCCTTTCTTCCGTGCAGTCGAAATCTTGCAGCTCCTGCCAAACAAATCCTAACCATTTTTGCAGACGACCTTAAAAAATAGTTTTTAAAAATTATTTTCCTTGAAAACAATTATATCGAAATATATTTTGAATCAATAAAGGTAATTTATTTTGCTAAGATTGAGATATTTATAAGAAAATCATTTAATTTTGACAGGTTAAATCGAGTTATAAGAAAACCAGTGAATTTAAAATCGTAAGTAATTCATTCCGAATGTATGACTTAAAATTAGGCCTACCATTAGTGGCAGATCTACGTTTTTGCCGCCAGTATTATATTCTTAGGGGCGGATTTAAACTCTTGGGCCCTAGGCAAAATCTTTATTTCGGGCCCCTACGTAAAAACATAAAATATATTTAATACATGTATATAAATAGTTCGAAACAATTGCCTCTTTAGCCTAGGTCAAAGTCCGCCCCTGGCTATTCTTGTCAGAAGGGTAAGATTTTTGGCACATTTTGAGCCTTTTAGAATCTGTGTACTGTGAATTCTCTTGTTACGGTCCTATGAGCCAAGGGCGGATCCAGGGGGGGCGAGGGGGGGCCGCTATAGAGGCCCGTGCCTGGCAAAAAAAAAACATTTATTTTTTTTAAAAAATTTTTAAAATTGAAAATAAAGTTCTATATGTGTGTTTGTGGGGGGGGGGGGCGGCGTCTGCCCCCCCCCCCTAGGACAATTCGATCGCGACACACTTCCGAATAAAGAAGGTATATCTTATATACATCGAGGGCACTTAATACATTCTCCCCT